>JXOV01007337.1:0-16075 GCA_001014945.1 Clogmia albipunctata | reverse complement strand
ACACAATACATGTACACGTCATTGACGATTGAATTATTTTTAAATTTTACTAGATAAACATATATTGAATAATTATTATTTAATAAATACACTTTTTCACGCCTCGTAGCCGATGTGGTAACGCATCCGGCTGCCTTTTCGGAGTCAAAGGTTCGATCCCTGGGCGGGTAGGATTGACTGGGTCTTTTTTCAACTGGTCTAGGTGCTTTTAATTGACTAATAATACACTGAATACAAATAGTCACCGAAATGTGAAAACCCGTTGGTTGAGGTTGTGACCCTCATGTTCCTTATGGGAATAAAAAGGAATTTTTTTTAAATACAGAGTGGCCCTAGTAAGCGACGTCTTCTGTATAATATAATATCCGATATAATTAACTAATTTTTTTTTCAGGTTTATGAGGAAAGGCCAAGTTGGAAGCTTCAAGGAGGAAATGTCTGACGCTATTGAAGCACGATTCGACAAAGAAATTGAGGAATGGAATGGAATTCACGATTTTCAAAAGAAATTTGTTAAAAATTAATTAACGTATATATAATTTATTACAAGTTTTTACATGTAGGAAAAAAATATTGATGTTCAATAATTTTCGTACATAATTTCATTTTTGTTTCAAAATATATTATAAAATATAATTTTAATTTAGTTATTGGGTATTAAATCGAATGATACAATTACGTGCCTTATTAATGCTCACAATCTTATCAGATCTTTGTGAACAATGGAATTTTACTGGGAAAGATATTCATTGTATAGAAGCATCACGAAGGCGTGGCTCTGAACTGACCTGTATCACAAACACATCATGAATACCTTAATCTGTTTTGCTGATAACTGACCTTTCTTTTGTAGTAACGTTATCACCAATCACATTTCACTTTTGTAATTAAAATTTAACTAATTATGATAAAAAGCTGTCGTGAAAATGCATAAACTGGTCGTATCTGTGTAGGCTTATATTCCTTTCCCTCCATTGATGGCCACCGCGATCAACTTCTTCATTAATGGTTGTCTCGTACCGTTTCCTGGGTCTGCCCATAACTCTTTTCTGTCCTGTCCATCGCAATTTTTTTAGTTCAACAAACTTCAGCAAATCCTTGTCTACGTGTAGATCATTTACCTCCTCGATGTGTACGATTTTCCATTCGCCATTTTCGAATACTGGCCCAAATATTCGTCGTAGAATTTTTCGTTTAACTCGTTTTAGACGCTAAAAAAACTGGTCATAGCCTAATGAAACCTATAAAACTTATACTCTTTTTAAAAGAACATAAAAAAATAGATAAAATGATACTATGCAACTTCATCATAGTCTGATGAAATTTCATTTTTCGACAATTTTGTTGTCAAGACACTCAAATAATGAAGTCTTAATCAGTAGATAACAATGTTCTATTTCATGAATTTAGGTGATTGATTTTCATTTATCGTGTCCGTTCAAAATTATATAACAATTGCAATTTATTGGATTAGTACGAAATTGTGTGTGTGTGGACATCTTCATTTGAGTTTATATAAACTGAAGATATTTTTAATTCTTATCACTTGTTATTGTCGAAAAAGCTTCCATATTTAGAAATAAAGTATGCAAGATCAGTTTTCTTATATTATTTTTGCAGACACGTACTATATCTAAGGTCATTCACTCAATAGTAAAAGAAAAAAATTTTAATAAGCAGTGAATTTCCCCAAATCTTTCTATCTATCTTAAAAGTGCAGTTGTATGTCGATAATGGAAATGTAACTTCTAAATCATTGTCAAAATTCAGAATCCAAACTTCCACAAGATGGAGCTACGGATTTTTTCTAATGTCTGACAATCAGATTTTTGCACTCCTGTATAGAAAAATTAGCTTTTCGACATCAATTAAAGTTTCGTAAACTACATAGTGGAAACGTCGATTTTTTTTTTCAATCGTGTAAAAGATAGTCATAATCTATGAACAAATTTGTCTCTATGACAAAATTCAAGCGTCATTTTAAACGATGAAGTAAGCATATACTTTTTAGATTAGTTTTTCGTGTAAAAAACTATTGATTTTACCAAAAAAAAAGTATTCAATAATATTTTTGCAATTCCTTTAGTAAAGTATCTAAACCAAAAAAATATGTATAATCATTTTTAATAATTATTATTTACTTTGACGTGCTAATGTACGAACAAGAATACCTCATTTTAGCATTTTGTTTATAAGCAATAAATACTAAGATATTTTATCACTGATCTGGTCAAATAAATAACAATTTAATACATACCATATGAATGATACGATTAAATAGTAGAAGACGTTTATAAAAGCCACTCCAGTACTATAAAGATTTGTTCGTATTATCCGATCGTTTGGATAAAGTGATTAGTCATGAAAAAAGTTAGAATGTGTTCTGTAGATTTCTAATATAATTTTTGTAGAAAAAAGTTTTTGTGAAGGAGTGGCAAATTTCATACCCGACCGCTCCGGGCGGCAAAACCCCTAGCTACGCCACTGGGAAAAAGTAATAATAATAATTTATTTGCGCCCCTTGGGGCTTTTTTTATACATTTAAATTTACATTTCTTATTTAACTGTGATTCCGCCTTTTGATGACTTCTCTCATCCAGTCAGCGCCTGAACCTCTCTCGTTCAACAGAGCGCACCAAGTTCTATCGTCCTTGCAGCAGTTGGTTTTCATGTGGGGGACCGTTTCTTCCTTCCATCCACAAATCCGGCAGCTTTTATCTCTTGACCATCCCAACTCTCCACGCTCCTCATTGCCACCTGGGAAAAAGTATATAAGTGGGAAAAAGTATATAAGTGGTTGGAAAATGGAATTTATTAATTAATAATTGCTCAAATTATATTTCATCCGGTAATAACTATCGATGATGCCCCAGGAATCCATAGAGAAAAGGGTTTTATATCATGATTAGAAGACCGCTGTTGTAAACCGGAACTATTGGTGGCAACCTTCGGAGAGGTCAGAACCCGATCTGGGTTATGGAACCATGATGATGATGAATAACTAATGAAAAAAATGGATTGAAATTAACAATCTATCGGACGATTAAATATGATTATATATGTATTGATGACTATGTCATCATATCGACAAACGCAATAATGCAAAGAGAAGACTTTTTTCTGTTTTTTTCCTTTTATCTTCACTCTTTCAGTCGATTAAATAAACATAAGGCACATGATCAACATTGGTGTGAACTGTGAATACGAGTAAACAAGTTGTTGATATTTGCACTTGTTTCGCAACTCTTTTTATGTATTGATCTTGACCACAAAGTGACCGAATAAGCGATTGATTTCCCATGTTTTTATAAGTTGCCGATTCGTTCTAAAGCATTTTCGCTGAATTAAGGATTACCCTTCTATTTTTGTATTGTGTTGATAATGATATTCATTATTTCCAAAGGAATTTAAAAAAAAATAAGACCTAATTTATTATTTTAAACAAAAAATGTACTTTTAAAGACTGTATAATATGAAGGAAAAAAGTGCCAGAGACCCCCTATGGTCTATTTACGTCAGTAAATAATCGATTCTTTATCGTTGATTCGATCTGTCCGAACTTAATAAATAATATTTCCCAAATCTTATCATGCAGTATTTTTTTTTCAGATAATGATTTTCAATTTTTTCAATTTAACTTGAAAATACGAAATTTGAGGTCAGTTGTTAATTGATCTTGTGCAAGAATGTTCACCTACCAAGTTGTACCTCCGTTAATTCAAGAACGGATGAAATCTGGAGCTCTTCCTATGAAATTTATGAAAATAAAATACGTCGATGAGAATCCAGTCCTAAAGCACTGGCCAGCAGAGTATTGTTTCCTACCAGAAGTTTTCGCCAAAAATGCTCATAAAATCAAAGAGTTCAAAGTACGGGGTGATGATATCTGGATTTTATCTTATCCAAAATGTGGAACAACTTGGACTCAGGAAATGGTCTGGATAATGGCCAATAATATGGACTTTGAAGGAGCTAAAACTATTGAAACTACAGTGAGAGTCCCATTTTTGGAGTAAGATTATCTGTTAAATTACCTTGAAGTTTCTAATAAAAAAAATTTTCTTAGAATTGCAGCTGTAGGAGCTCCTTATGAGGATTCAGTCAAGATACTAAATAATACGACCTCTAGGAGGATTATAAAGTCTCACTTGCCCATCAATCTATTGCCAAATGAATTGTGGAAAAGCAAAGCGAAAATAGTTTATGTGGCTAGAAATCCAAAGGACGCAGCTGTTTCGTTTTATCATCACAATAAAGGATTGGGAGTTTACGGTGGAAATCTAGATGTGTTCCTAGAAGAGTATTTAAGAGGAAATGTTATGTTCGGATCCTACTTCCACCACGTCAATGAATATTGGCGATTGGCAAAATCAAATAAAAATATGTTGTTCATAACCTTTGAAGAAATGAAAGTCGACATGATGAAAGTTCTTCGGAAAGTGGATAAATTTCTAGAAACAGGTCACCCTGAAGAGAAATTAGAAGAATTGAAAGAACACTTAAGATTTGACAACATGAAGAAAATACCGACAAGCAACATGTCATCTATGAATAAAATATCGGAAATTTTTTCTCCTGCATCTAATTTTGTGTAAGTTTAGTGTTTTGTAAATACCTCTACACATTTTAAATTCCCAATATTGTTTTGTGCATTTCCGTATCGAAAGGTAGACTTTTCTTCACGCAAATTGGTTTTAAAACAGTTTACTATTTTGCACGGAGTCCTGAAATAATTTTAAAGAAAACAATTCCATTTGAAATTTAATTCACACGTCTAATTCGAGTTTAAAAATTTGCCACTAGTTGGCGAACGTGTCGATTTGGAAATTTCTAGTCACAATACATTTAAAATGAAAAAAAGGTAAGAGACACAGTCAAAGACGGTAAAGATATCTATTATTTCATGTCGTTCTGCATTTAACTTCCATCTAAAATTTATTCATTTTTAATTTATTTAAAAACTCATTATAAAATCACAATATGTGAAATAATTTCATATATTAACAACCAAATTTATTTCCAGATTCATGAGGAAAGGCCAAGTTGGAAGCTTTAAGGAGGAGATGTCTGACACTATTGAAGCTCAATTTGACAAAGAAATTGAGAAATGGAATGGAATTCACGATTTCCAAAAGAAATTTGTCAAAACTTAATTATCTATCTTTTACTATTTTAAGTGTAAAATATAAATTTTGTAAATAATTGTAATTTTTACACACTACTCCAAGTATTACTATGCTAATTATAACGAGCTAAATTATATTGGGTAATAAACTAAAAGAATGAATTTAAGGTATTATTCCATGGCTTATTTATAATCTTATCTGATCTTTATTACAAAGGGGTTTTCACTGAAAATGATATTCATTGTATAAAACAATCACGAAGGTGTGATTCTGAACTGACCTGTATCACATACTTATCGTGAACACCTCAATCTGTTTTGTTGATAACTGACCTTTATTTAGTAGTACTGTTATCAGCAATAGTATTTCGCTTATATACCTGAAATTCCTCATATAACAAAGATTAACAATCAAATTTATAGTGTCAAATAAAACAATACTATAATTGGATCTTATGAATGTACAAGTACTTCAAATTCTAAATTAATTTATGTACATTCTTTATCAAAACCAAAAATTGATATTCATTATTATGTTCGGGAAATATGTACAAAATGACCCCTTATGTATTTAGCGATTTCTACCTCGCATCTGACTGGAATATCATGTGTTATCCAAATGACTTTCACTAATCTGACAAGATTTGAACACATTCATTACATTCGTCTAAGTGTCAGAGCCCTCTATAGTTAATCGAGCATATTGAGTTTTTATTATTATTTTTATAGTATCTCTGATTTCCTTGATTAGTCGCCGTTTCTTTCGGAACACAGGGCAGCAACAAGTTCCTTTCAGAGAGGTCTATTCTGAGCCATATACCTAATCTGGTTCCACCCCAGGTATTGACTTTCCAATCTCCGATCTCCGATTTGACCTGGGCAAAGCCGATCAGCCTGTTTTTCTCGAACCCCATAGGTTCCAATCTAAAGCCCTCTTGGCTATATCATTGTTTTGATTTCTGAGCGTAAGACCAATTCACGACCACTTTTTATGCTTTATAACGATGTGGATTCGTCTTGCATTACACTTTATTCGGCCAGAAAATTTTTTATATGCACCAGATGGAATGTAGTCTGTGGAATGCTTGGCGCACTTTATTTATCCGTGTATCGATGTCGTGTTCAGTGCCGCCACTATGCTGCTATGGTAGCAGAATTCTTCGACATCGTCGATTTTTTGTTTGGAGCTGTCTGTGTTGATATAGATTTGTGTCTGTTGTCTGAACACGCAAAAGTTTTGTCTCCTTGAAGTTAATTTTAAGCCCTATTCTTGACGCATTTGCGGTGAGGACCTTTATTTGTTGTTTATAATGAGTGCGTCATTAAACAAATGTCATCGGCATTTGTAAATTTACTATCCAATTGACAATCATGAAAAATTAGTAAATAATTAAAGAGAGAGAAGTTTATAAGTATCGGATCTTCGTCGCCGAATACTGTTGTATAGATTAAATGATAATCTGTAGAGAACTCCATCTTTAAACAACTGATCACTCTCGTGTTCACAATCCAACTGATTTGTTATAATTCAATTAGTCATTATTATTATTTACAGAATATAATTTAAGTGTACAAGTTGAATCATAACAAGTATTTAGGAAACTCTGATAACGAAATTCCAAACTGTTAGCTCTGGTAATGGTTGTTGTTCAATTTAAATTTTGATTCAGCTTAAAGAATAATCATTGTAAAGTTGTATCAATAAATTATAAGTATTATACAGCTGTGGCAGGACAAATATACTACTAAAACAGGAATTTTTCTATGGAATCTTTGAGTTTCATAATATGTCACTTTTTCGCACTAGTGAAAAAAATCATAATCTAGGAATAACTTTGTTCCACAATCGAAATTTCATCGCTAACAAATAGATTTTAATTAGTTTTATGTGAATTTTTAAGGTAAGTTATGTCCTGCTCGGGTGTAAAATCCATTTTTTAATGTCTCATTTACACCCTAACTATTTAATAATGAGATAGTTATTTGTGCTACAAGGGTGTAAAGTCAACTGTTTTTAACGAGTAAAACGATTGTGAAAAATTCGAGCCGAAGACGACTGTTTCATCGTTTCCGAGTTAAAAAACAGAACTTTACACCCGAGCAGGACATAACGTATTTTGCATTCTATTCATGAGGACTGAAATTTTTACAATTTCACATTAAATTTCATTATTTACAGGAAAATTAAAAAATTCACAGTTTCACAAATGTTTCAAATGAAATCTTTACTTGTAAAGTTACCGTTAACGGTTGGAATTCAAACTAATATAGTTTCTTTCCTCTTAACTTCTTGGTCATAAGGCAAATGCCAATTTTATTGTTGCATGGAACATTTGTTTGCTTTAATTTATGAAAATTAAATTTCCATTTAAAGCAATATAAGGATATTACCATAATATACTTAAATTACACTTAAGCAGATTTATCTCTGATATCTACGTAATGTGCCAAAAATCGAACAAAAATAACCAAATTATATGTAGATGGTTGTTGACACGGTAAATATTAAAATTTTAATTAATTTACTACATAATTACGGACCTATGGCATAACCGAGACTATTTTGTGTAGTTTAAGGGCAACAATGGCGACCAAATTTTGACTTTGAGACTTTGTTGAATAGTTTATGACATTTTTTTTCACTAGTGAAATAAAAATTCAAATTTTCACTGAGTGCAATAAAGTGAAACATTACGAAACTGAAATGGATTTCGAAAAGCGCATATTTCGATACGGTAGTGCAGAAAGATTATTTCATTTCATGTCTTTTACAATTTGAGAACTCCCTATGACTTGTTTATGTGTAAACCAAACATGGGCCAATCTTACATTGTTCATTAACAATAATTACTCTAAATTTTATCTCTGATTGATCTGGACAAAATAAATATTGTTATATAATACATATGTATGTATCTTATCTTACGGTGTTTATTGTTTTGATAATGAGTTTCATTTTTCAAAAGAACATTAGTACTCAATCGTGAGCTTCTGCAAAATGTTCTCTTATCAAGTGGTCCCACCTGAAATTCAGAAACGAATTAGGAGTGAAGCCATCCCAGGGAAATACATAAGAATCAAATACAACGATCCGAATCCTGTCCTCAAACACTGGCCAGCAGAATATTGTTTCCTGCCAGATACTTTTATTAAATGTGCAAAAATTATTAAAGATTTCAAGGTTCGAGATGATGATATTTGGATTTTATCTTATCCAAAGTGTGGAACAACTTGGACTCAGGAAATGGTGTGGATAATGGTCAATAATATGGACTTTGAAGGGGCTAAATCTATTGAAACCACAGTGAGGGTTCCGTTTTTGGAGTAAGAAGCACTTTTTATAGTTAACCTTCAAATTTGTAATTCAAAATTTTACTGTTTAATAGAGTTGGGGCAATTGGAGCTCCCGATATGGATTCAGTCAAAATACTAGATGATATGACATCTAGGAGGATTATAAAGTCCCACTTGCCAATCAATTTATTGCCAAATGAATTGTGGAAAAGCAAAGCGAAAATCGTTTACGTTGCCAGAAATCCCAAGGACGCAGCTGTCTCGTTTTATCACCATAACAAAGGATTTGAATCGTTTCCAGGAACATTGGAAGATTTTCTAGAAGACTATTTAATTGGGAATGTTTTGTTTGGGTCATATTTTCACCATGTCAATGAATTTTGGCAATTGGCAAAATCTAAAGAAAATATGTTGTTCATAACCTTTGAAGAAATGAAATTTGATATGATGAAAGTTCTTTGGAAGATGAACGAATTTCTTGGAACTGGTCACTCTGAGGAGAAATTAGAAGAACTGGAAGAACACTTAAAATTTGACAACATGAAGAAATTACCGATGAGCAATATGTCTTCCCTAAACGAGATAAAGCAAAAAATCGCTCCAGGACCTGAATTTGTGTAAGTTTATCAAATTTGGATATTTCGAATTTTAACGATATATTTATTTTTAAATTGTAAGAGCATTAAGTTGGTTATACTGTCACATCTGTTCCATTTTTGAAAAATTTCAATTATATTTTTTATTGAAAACTTTATTTCAGATTCATGAGAAAAGGCCAAGTGGGAAGCTTCAAGGAGGAAATGTCTAAAGAACTACAAGCCAAATTTGATAAGGAAATTGAGAAGTGGAATGGAATCCACGATTTCCAAAAGAAGATTTCCAAAAATGTTTAATTTTTTGTTAATTTATTCATAAATAATGCAATATTTACACTATTAGATTGTTATAAATAATATTTTATCTGAGGGAGTTTGGTGATTAAAATATTGTATTTAAAACAATTAAATACATGGCTCTCATTGAAAATTTTGAGTTTTTATTTCACTAGTGAAAAAAAGGTCATGAACTATCAAAGTCAAAATTTGGTCACCATTGTTGCCCTTAAACTACACAAAATATTGTTTCGGCTATGCCACAGAACCGTGATTATGTTGCAAATTAATTAACGTTTCCTGTTTTAAAATTTTAATATTTACCGTTTCAAAAGCCATTTGCATATAATTTGGCTATTTTTGTTCGATTTTTGGCACATTACGTAGATGTCAGAGATAAATCTGCTTAACTGTAGTGAAAGTATACATAAGTAATAAGTAATAGCCTTATATTGCTTTAAAAGGAAATTTCTTTTGCATAAATTAAAGCAAACAAATGTTCTATGCAACAATAAAATAAGCATTTGCTTTATGACCAAGTAGTTAAGAGAAAACAAACAATATTAGTTTGATTTCCAACCGTTAACGGTTACTTTACCATTTAAAATTTCACTTGAAGCATTTGTGAAACATGTCAATTTTTTAATTTTCCATGTAAATTAGGATTAATGAGTGGACTGCTAAAACGTTATGTCCTGTTCGGGTGTAAAGTCCTGTTTTTAACTCGGAAACTCGCCATCGGCGCGAATGTTTCACTCGTTAAAAAGCAGTTGACTTTACACCCATGTAGCACAAATAACTATTTCAGATTGCAATAATTATGAAAAAATAATTCTGTACCAAAAAGAACTAATGGAAATGGTAACTCATGTAAAAAGACTTTATTGTCATCTCTCCCAAAAATGTTGGAAAAGTTGGCAATTTTCCAACTGTCAATTTTTATGGGATATTTCTGTCAATTACAGCCCCAACCAAAATCTATTGACATGATAATAAGCTATATTATTTAGGCTTTCAATTTACTATGTACAGTCCCAAAAAGTAAGGCGTCTCTCCTAAGTTTACTCCATATTATCTCAAAAAACAATGTGTATCATAAGTTGTACCTTGATATTTTTCAATTGGGTTTTAAGGTTCATTTGCTTAAAGTCATTGTTTTGAATGAAATTCGTTTATTGTTACATTTAAATAAAAAACAAGTTGACATCATAGTTATTAATTAATTTCTATTTATTTATTGATAAAGGTACATTCATTTCCTATTTGTGAAAATTATAAATGAACTGCGTAAATTGCAAAAACAAATAGCACGTACTTCCTTAAAGGTGGAATAAAGACCCGGCAGAAAAACAACATCTTTAGTAATTATAATTATTATTAATAAGCACATATTTTCATTTGTTATACATTTATAATGGTACGATTTATGTGCTCCGGCAAAAAGTGGCAACACGTCTGTATGCTAATTACAAGGCAATTACTGATAATTTATCCATTATTTTAATATTTCATGGGTTGTGTCTGCTGCTTGTCTGACTGACTAAGCCCTCCCGAGTCTCGTCCGGCCCAACGAAAAACGCACTCTCTGTTACAACTTTTACTTATTGTTGTTAGTCATACTACTATAACTAACTATACGAGTACATACTCGTACACCAGGTGAGTTGAGGTGAGTATTTTGAATAAACAGTCATGGAAATTAATTTATATAAAGTTATCATTTTGTAAATTAATTGAATAACTTTCTTGAAAAAAATATCTACCCAATTTGAACAAGGATTCTATAATTTTTTAAAGGAGATTGCCGTTTGTGTTTGTTGTTGTTGTAGGGCGATGTTACACCACGACTTTTAGTCTATTGTACTTGTACCTGCGATGGTGATTTGTCCTTATCAAATGTCTAAATTATATTAGTTTGGCAAAAACCTCCCTTCCGCTTTTTTGTTCCTTATTCAATGCTTTATAAAAAGTGTTATAGGGGTCGGTTTTAGTTCAAATATGCGCCGTTTTGTTCGATAAGCTGTTGTCATCTAGACGGCAACTTCATAATACCTCCCTCGTAGAAACCCCCCTCCTTATTAGCGAAGAACTCCGACAGCCACTTTTCACAACCCTCTTTTGAGTCCAAATTTACACCACCAAGGGCGTTCACCATGGACAGGAACAGGTGGTAAGCAGGTTGGCGCTATGACCGGGCTATATGGTGGATGCGATAAATCCTCCCATCCGAGCTCCCCTAGCTTCTGACGTGAAGTGTGTGGTTCGGAGTTGTCCTGGTGGAACACTACACCCTTCCTGTTGGACAATTCTGGACGCTTCTGGTTGATCGCCTGCTTCAAATGGTTAACTTATTCGCATTAGATGGTAGAATTAAGCGTCTGGCCATATGGGAGCAGCTCTTAGTGGATGACTCCCTTCCAATCCCACAAAAACACACAGCTAAACCTTCCTGGCCGTCAATCCCGGCTTGGCCACAGTTTGGGACGATACACCGGCCGTCGAACACGACCGTTTTCGCTTCATATTGTCGTATGCGATCCATTTTTCATCGCCAGTCACCATCCGCTTCAAAAATAGGTCGAGTTCGTTTCGTTTCAGCCAGTACATCGTAGGCGTTGATTCGGTCCAGCAGGTTTTTTTGTGTCAAATCATGCGGGACCCAAACATCCTTCTCCTTTGTGTATCCAGCCCTCGGCAGATGGTTTAAAATTGTTTGGTGACTAACTCCCATCTCCTGGGTGATGTCACGAGATGCCACATGCCGGTCTAACTCGATGCTTTCCATGATTTGATCAGTATTCGTCGTCACAGGTCTTAAACGATGGTTTTACTAGTTTGCTATGTCTCTTGGATGTTAGCTCCGGACAGGCCATGAGTATATGCTCCGAGCTTTCGGTATCTAGATTGCAGTATCTCCACATTCTTTGTGGAGTCCTAATCTTTATAGGTGTTTATTCTAAGTTTTCGAGTATGTACATGCTAGTTTTGTTTGCTTTAATTGCGACAAAATGTTGGTAGGCATTTTTAAAAGTAGTTTTTTAGTAGATTATCTCTATATTTGTTGGTTTCTACTATATCATTTTAGTTTTAAGTAGAGAATTAAGAAGTGATTGCCATATTCCCATTCCTGGTTCTGGTCCATCAATAGTATATTTCGATACAAGTGGTGAAATAAATGTTATTACATCACGAAGTTAAATGAGTACTGTAATAACCTAATTCACATGTGTATTGGACGCTATTTTGTGTAATTCTGAAAAAAATACCATTTAATCGATAATTAATAATACAAACCGTTCACAGCGGTTTTTTTTTCAAATTGTGGAATAAGACACAATGTGTACAAGTAAGACACAGTGTGTTTATAGAGTGAGATGGGAATACTCACAATGAAATGATTTGACAACAATATGTAATTTCATTAAATTGATGACAATTTGTAGTAAAAGAATCTCAGTTACTAATCAGTTATGACTGACGGTTTGGAGATTTTGGTCCGGTAATACTCGCACCAATGCCAGTACCAGTTTCTGTCTCATATCCGTCATTGAACCAAATTAATTAATTTTTTTCCATTAAATTCATAATGTTTTATTTATATATTTTTATGAAATGTAAGTACCTACATGTTATTTATTTCGTTGACTGTATTTTATTATAATTTCTTTAAACTTACATCTTGCGTGTCAATCACGAAAATGAATAAAAAGTGTGCTCTTCTCTGGGCGAGATACGTAATGATATGTATTGTAAATTGAACATTAAATGTGTTTGTGTAGAATTGCATTGAAATGCGGCAAATATTAGCATTGTATTTCAACAAGTAAACGCTTCCAAGTTCAATAACGCCTCAGAAATTCATGAAAACAAATGTGCGTACTAAACTATTCCATTATTAATCGCCCTTTTCTACATTTCTGATACAATCTGCTTTAAATACTAATATTTCAATTTATTGTCTAATGTGTTTGCTTTTGAATGATTTTCCATTGCCCTAACTATTTTACACATTGCATAAAATCATCAAAAGTAAAAGAAATATTTTTAACTTACCTGTAATTAAGACTTTGATCGATAAACAATAAGATAATGCATTATTAAACACAAGGATTTTTTTAAGTTACGAGCGTAGCGAGTGCTTTGAAGAAGTAATACTTATCAGACGTGTTTTATACAATTTTTGTCATCGGTTTTATAATATTAAATTAAAATTTATTTAATTTCCTTGACACACACTTTCGGAATGACAGAGAAAGAATTACATTTTGTAAATTGGACATAGTTTAAGAATTCGAGAGGACTGATATAAATGTTTCGTTAAATATTCATATATTCATATATTCAAATATTCATCCGTTAAAAAATACACAACAAAACGTTCATATAAATCTGATGGATTTCTTTTACGGAAGTCACACTTTTATAATAAAGAAAAATCACCAGTGCTTTTAAAGAACTTGTTCTATAAACGATTTTGACAGTAGAAATATCAGTACCATAATATCGATTGATTTAAAGTGGACGATAATTTTCTGATTCCTTGCATAATCCAAAGGTGTTTCACCAAAGTAATCAACTTTGTTCTGCAATGAAAATAATTCATCTTTTTAACAGTTCTGCGGGGTTGCTAGTCCTCCATCGAACGCCTCCCAAGGTGGCAATTACGGGCTCGCCTCGTTGATATTTCTAATATCTAAGTGGTATATGAGCAATGAAATACCAGTGGCGGACCAAAACTAGCATGACAGAGGGCAGCAGCTAATTCATTATTATTCTAAAGCAATCAAGAAATGATCTTCCTTAATGTTTAGAAAGAGATATTCACTGGCGTCAATCAAATGATGGTGTAGTGGTGACACTGCGGTGTAGAAAGCAAGAGGAAACTACCACACTATACATACTATATTCCCGAGAATATACTTCATGAATACAAACAATGAAAATAGGTCATGATCTTGCAATCCGATGGACAACCGGTATTAACCCAGTATTAACGATTTTTTTTTCAAAATAAACCACCTATCGGAAAACTTTGAACTACGCCTTGCGGCTATGAGTAAGAGTGGGATGCAAAATATTTCAAATTTTAAATTTAGAGCCGCTTAATCAACGTCTTAATAAAACGATTATTTTTGTGTTAATTTATTTTAAAAATGCATACAATTTTGTATAAAACACGGTCGATAAGCATTATTATGTTATTATTTATTACTGAATTAAATTTCCTATTCCATCACCTTTACAACTACGTTTAGAATTTTAAAACATCAACACTGTTATTTAGTAAAACAACATGATGTGGCTTGAATCCGTGTTTCGTTTTGCTCAATATTGGATAAATTATAAGAATAATTGAGCTCAATCTCAATTATTCATTTGCCAATCTTTCACGATTGACAATTGAATATCATGACCACAAATCATTACTTGTTATGATGTGATTAGCACCATGAACTGATGATTCTATATACGAGTAGAGCCTATTTATTGACAGGGTTTCTCCATCGATACAGAACACACATACTACGAAGAAGACCATCTACTTCACAACTTTCATTTGTATACATTCATTGAATGGCAGCAAATTATTAGTATTATAAAAAGATCCAGTTCAGTTTATTTCTTCGATTCTGTGCACTATGTCCAAGCTTTGAAAACCTGTCTTAACGACAATAGTTGTTCGACAGTTGAGGCCGGATGTACTGTTTTGTAAATGTATTTTAAACAAATATTAATCAAAAATTGTTGTTAGTTGATTTTGGGAAAATGAATTATCGATAAATTATTTTAAAAAAACACTGCTTGTGCTGCGAACCAATTTTGAGACGACGCTTAACCAACTGCGCTACCCCAGCCCTAGACTTTTAAAATATTTACCCAAAAACAAACCAGCTTTATTAATTACAATTGATATTATATTAATAAGCACACATTTCCATTTGTTACACATTTATAATGGTACGATTTATGTGCTCCGGCAAAAAGTGGCAACACGTCTGTATGCTAATTACAGGGCAATTACTGCTGATAATTTATCCATTATTTTAATATTTCATGGGTTGTGTCTGCTGCTTATCTGACAGACTAAGCCCTCCCGAGCCTCGTCCGACCCAACAAAAAACGCACTCTCTGTTACAACTTTTACTTATTGTTGTTAGTCATACTACTAACTAACCAACTATACAAAGACCATGTAAGTTGAGGTGAGCATTATTATTAAACAGGCATGGAAATTGATTTATATAAAGTTAAGAAATGTCAAAATTGAATAAGTATGTACATTCAAAACCATATTGAAATGTGATCCTGATATTCATATTATTGAATAGAATGTAATCACCGATCTAATGGACCATCTTGATTTCTTGGTTCGATGGGTGTCGCTCAACGCCTTCGTTTTACGTAGGTGTTTTCCCTAATTACTTTTATGCTAAAGCAGTTGGACAGGATATATGTACCGTCGACCCGTCAATGAGCACCGCTTACGAGGGCAGTATAGGTTAAACCCAGTATAAGGAAAGGGTTTGGGGTTAGTTGTAGATACTATAGACAATTAGTAAGATAAAGGAAAAATTTATAATTCATCTAATATGAGTGGATTTTGGTGTTGTCTGCAATGATAAATATTTCTTATTATACTAATTTAAAAATACTGATCCGCATTGCCACTACTGTCTTTATTTAGTTTTTACGTCTTATTATTTCTTTTTTATCGTTGATCTAATATTCCATTATAAAATATGTTAATTTAAGAGATTGTATTGTATTGTACAATTGGACCAAA
>JXOV01007325.1:735-18573 GCA_001014945.1 Clogmia albipunctata | reverse complement strand
TGAAAAACGTCAACTTATATTTTCATTCTCGTATATTACTATTAGTAAAAAATTTTGCGGTTGAATAATGAAGAATAGATATACAAATTTATTGGTGTAAGTAATAAATAATATATATTATTCAACAGATCAATATAATTGTACACATTGTGGAGTAAGCGTTGACTACTATAATAACAATATTACTATACAAAGTTGTATAAACTGTATTTAATACATCTTTAGCATTTCGCCCTGTAATAATTAAAATACTATTGTCGATTGTCCCCCTTGCGCCTGTACTGCGACCTAGTAGATCTATTGTGCATTTATCCGTGGGTAAGTTTTAGGTCAGGTAAAACTTTTCTGGTGAAAGTAACAACTCTTCGAAACGGAGTTTTCCTAATATCACTAGGTAGTAATGCTTTGCGAGATATTGACGTCGCTTCTAAATATCACTAGGGAAAACTTTTTAGTTTCGCACTGGCCGGGGATATAATTTTTAAAAAATGTATTTTTAAACAAATATTAAACACAGAATGTTGATATTAGAAACTGGTAATGAGTTTTAAAAGAAAAAATTACGTTCTGCTCAGTGCTTGAACCGGACCATCGAGTTGAGTAAATAAAATGATAATTTATGAGAGTTTATCATTAGTTATTTATACAGCAGGGTCGATAAGATAGGGCATTATTAAACACAAGGGTTGTTTAAAGAAGATCCGAGTGTTTAATAATGCCTATCGACCGTGTTTTATACAAAATTTTATGCATTTTTAAAATAAATTTACACAAAAAAAATTAAAAAGTTTGTTAAACGTCTCTAAATTAAAAATATGAAATATTTTGCATCCCTTTTTTACTCATAGCCGAATATTTTGTGTCTCTCTCGTTTCCAATNGAAGTCCCGAGTGTTTAATAATGCCTATCGACCGTGTTTTATACAAAATTTTATGCATTTTTAAAATAAATTTACACAAAAAAAATTAAAAAGTTTGTTAAACGTCTCTAAATTAAAAATATGAAATATTTTGCATCCCTTTTTTACTCATAGCCGAATATTTTGTGTCTCTCTCGTTTCCAATAGGTGGTTTTTTAAATAAATTTTTAAAAAATCGTTAATACTTGCAACTTACAGGGAAACCACGCTCTTCAAAACTGACGACCATATAAATTTAATGGATTTCTTTTACGTAGATCACACTATAATAATAAAGAAAAAGTACACGTGCTTCAAAGTATTCTTTAAAGTTTGTGTGCTTTTTATAATAACGACTTTGACAAAGCAAAATTGAGTGTCATAATTTCAATATTAAGCAACAAAAATGCATAAAAATAATACAATCAATTCATTAAAAATTAATAACACATTATACTCTAAAATGTGTACTTACCTGTATTGAAAAGATTACCATTAAAACCAAGTCTTGCTCAGGTTAAGACACCTTTATAATAATGTTGTATAGAACACAAACATTTATTTACACTCAATGGAAATCAATAAAATAAACACTATTTATTATTGCTGTGAGGAACTTGGGTAGAAACACAAGGCGTTAACTTTCCATTGACCATTTTTTCAGTGTAATAGTGATCAATTGAAATCACCTAATAGATAATGAAATACACACAAAAACCGTATACATAAATCATTTTTGACCAGACAGGAATATTTTTGGTCAACAGTAATGAAAACACGTAAGGAAAGCTCAAGGGAAATAAAGGCCCACATAAAAATGTCTCACAATTATCTTGAGAAATGACAGAGTCGTGAATAAATAAAATTTTAAATTTAATCAAAATGCATTAAAGCTACATAGTATAATAAATATTATGGTTATTTAAAGCAAATATTTTTTAAATTTATAATAAACGAAAATTTGTCATTCATTGCCAATTTTAAGAATGTCCAATAATAAAACAAAATGATTGAATACTTTTATTTGCTTTATTCAATCATAAATCCATGACAGATAAATGCATAATTTGATAACGTTAATTGTTGTTTGGCAAAAAAAACATTGCAATGTCCGAAAAAATACTTTTGCATCGTAAAAACAACCATCTACAAAACCACAGACACAGAAAACATTTTAATTAAATCCATTCATAAATAGAATGCGGATATTTAATATCGAAATACACTTATGACATACAAAAATCAAATTAAGCTGTGATAATGAACCAATATTTGTCTGAAGCCGATGGAAATATTTGTAATGAATGAAATTCAGATTTACATAAGCCGGTAACAATTGAGGCAATAAAAGTGTCAATCGGAAATTCCTGATAAATGAGCCTACGCACATATAAGCGTTGTTCAGCTGCATTCTCGAGAAATTCGATTTTATTTATATAAATAATTAGAAAAAATCAAATAAATCGTAATAAGTCGATATAGATTGAAAAAATGTTTTATGCTATTACGCCGCAGCATTCGATGTTTAAAAAAAAATTATTGAACTCAGTACAAATCCTTTACACATAGTTTTATATAACTTTTTCGAACAAACTCATATTCAAATTCACAATTTTAGTTATTATCTATTATTATTTAACAAATTCAGACACATTCTAAATATCTCTTAACAAGAATTTTTCCATAAATGCTTGAAAAAACAGAAACAAAAAGTAGTGGCAGCGCTTGTTTTTCATTTCTTCGGTAAATTGATAAACACTATAATATGTTGAAATTTAGCATAATTACCTTTTAATAACACGTCAGATAATTAAATATTTAAACTGTAAAATCTGTCGACATTTTGCGAGGTAATTGAAAATTAATTGCCATGAATTAATAGGCAGATATTAAAATTACAAGCAAATTGCTTGATAAATATTTAATAAAAGAGGGACGATAGAGGTTATTAAAGTTCCAGAACAAAACCAACATAGCTTTCGCCATTGCCAAGTAGTGGAGAAAGTATAAGGAAGAAAAAGTACTTTGGGAACGATGGAATAGTGGCCTTCATGTCCTCGTCCAGTATTCAAATATTTGTCGAAACATCGTCCTCCATAGACAAAGTGGAACAATTTATGCACGAATGTAAGACAAAGGGGAGTCGTGAATAAAGCCAATTTTGTAGCGGGGAATGACAAGCCACACTTTGGCAATTATTAATGCGAAAACTAGCGTTTACCTAGCAAAAACGGCAACGCCTACAACAACAAATTGAAATAAATTCCAAACAAGAAAGGTTGTTTTGATATCAAAAATATGTCAAAAACTAAGTGGTTTTATATACAGGAAAAGTTTGAAATACTTTTAAAATGGACGTGACTCATTGATGTTTCTCTGAACAGAATCCAAAAGTTGATCATCAAGTGTTGAAGCATTTCAAATTTTAAAGTGGCTGACTTTGGATAAAAACTCGACAAACAATCTTTTCTTAATTTAAATGCAAAATCATAAGCCAAGGAATAAAGATGATTGGAACGACTGCTGACCAAGTTTTCCCACTTTGGCACAATAACAACTCCGTGATGAGAGCAGCTTTCGATTGACTTCTCCCGAAACGTTACTAACAGTGCCAGGGCCGGTCAAAATAAATAAATAAATGGTTATTCAAATCGACATTCTCTATGAAACATAGAAAATCCCGAATTGTTATTCCACTAAACTCTGTTCTCGTCCACAAAATACGATTTTTAATTAGTGAGGGTTTTCTAAAATATTAATATGAATTCTTTTAAAGCTAACCCAAAAATTCAATTCTATAGACTTTGAAGCGAATTCTAAAATATTTTTTTTTGTTCCTTCTCATCCCAATAGGGGTATATAGGGCACTTACAAAGCAACCTTTGTCTGTGTTTCGATAATCATTGATGATTGGAATGAGTGATTAGTTCATTGCCCATTGTCCAACATTGTTTGACATCAAAAACTGGTTTTGTGTACATTTTTTCTAGAAGATGGTGTGCTGTGTACTATTTCCTTCCACAATTAACTAGTTAATTCAATGAATATTGGAACTCGATAGGATAAGACAGTTTTGAAATAGGATATTGTGAATTTGAATAGGAATTTCTTCAAATACAGAATTGTAAACGAATGAAGAAAGAACGCAAAAAAAATTATTAGGAAAGCCTAGCCTGTGAACTATTATCCGGATTCGAACCCAGGATTTCCAGGAAATAGGTCAAGCACATTTCGACCACAGAGGCATCTTAAAAAAATGTTTTTTAAATTCTTCCACAAATAGGCTTTCCTTATAACGATGGTGTTTTTTTTAAATAGTAGACTTAGAAGACGAGTTACACATCGATAACATTACCCGAGGCAAACTCTCTTCTCTACAAAGTTCCCTATAGAAAGACAGAGAAAATGGATACTCAAATATTGAATTCCAATTCCATGCAACATTTCCTATTTCGGAAATTGTAAAGAGAATCATCGTTGAAGTATTATGTTTGAAGTGGTGTAGAATTAACCAAAGATGAATAAGAATAATTTTTTGAATATATATAATTATCAAGTATACACTCCTGAATTGGTTAAAGTTCTAGTTTAATCAGATTAATCACCGATTAATTGAAATGATACTACTCATTCAATTTAGAACGTTATTGTAATAGTGACCTAAAATAACCCCTACAATACACGTAAAGAACTTGAAACCTCTCCGTATTCGATATCTATTACGATCAAGTGATTCGGCGAACTCTGTTTTATTAAACTAATTTGAATATATTAAAAATATCCCCATTGAATGAACAGGAGAATAAAGAATGAAGATATAATCGGTGACTACCTAAAAGATTGTCATTCAAAATTGAGATAACCAATCCCAAATTTACTGATAAATTTGTCAAATCGGACAGAGGTTAAAAATAAAAAAAAAAACTTGTTGTAAGTAAAACACAATTGAAACAATATTACACCACATTTTCATGGCACTAAAGCCTCTCTTAAGAGGGGACACCGTTGACGCGTGTTCTCGTGTGGGCGAAGGTTGACAATTGGAAAAAAAATCCCTCTGCGGTTAACTTTTTTATCAGATATTTTATGCAAAGAGTCAAATAGGAGAGGAAGGGCCCGAAAAAAGGTCAGATTCGACTAATGTATTTTGTAATTGGTGGATTCTGCTAATTAATGGCAATTGCTATAAATAATTTTGGGCTCTTTATAAATTTAAAGAAATGTAATGTTGTAATGTATAACAAAAGCTTATTACAAGCAAAATATATGTTTAACATAAAACATTCACTAAACATATAATTAATACCGATATTTCATTAAAATTTCAATTTATTATATAAAAATCTAATTTCAATTAGATATCATATATAAATTAAATTTTATTCCTTTTCAGTAAATTGTGGAGATGAAAAAACTACACACAAAAGAACAATACGAACCTCGGCGATGAAACTCTTCAGATATCGGAAAGACATGGCGGAGAGGACGCTTTCATTAATATAAAGTACATTGAATGTTAAAAATATTTATTCTGTATTTTTAAAACGAGTTGAGTAGGCTTGGAAGCTATTATTAATATGTACAGTTATTCAAACCACAAGTGTTATTAATGAGTTCAGTTCAGTAAAATCGATGAATTATTATTAACATTATCTTTGTCTAATTTAAGGACTTTCAAGGACTTCTTCTTACATCTAAGTGGAAACACATTTCCTTCTGTTTCTGCTCCACGTCTGAGTGATGACTCTTTTCCATATTTTCCATTATTAAACTGTGACAAAGAAATACTTTCATAATCGTAAAAGCATAAGGATCCCCCTTTCAATTTGACCTGTTTTGCACACATAGAACAGATAAGAGTTTTCCATTTATGCATAATTTTAAATGTTAATGATATAAGGTCTAGAGACCAGAATATCAGAATCCTTAGGTTAGTGGCCTACAGTATTTCAGGCTGAAATCATTGCATCCGCACGACAGACTCGTTAAATGCGGGTGGACCATAAATGCAGCTGAGCAAACGAGCAGGTCAGCACCGATATCAGATGCCCAGATATTCTTACCATTATTTTTCAATGCAGAATCCGTAATGAAAGACTATTAAAAGACATTCGACAATTCTTAGCCTCAGTGGTATTCAAACACCAATTTCACTCTCGCCATTGAACGTGAAAGATAAACTAATTTATTTCAAGTTTTATTATGAGACTTAAAATTTTATTTTCTTTACTCTTAAAAACGATATTGCTTTTAAAATTGAATAATAACAATCGATTTTTATCGCCGCAAAAATTTGTATCCTTACTTTGTTCAAAAGTTTACCCAGAGTGAAGAGATTTAGTGCGCGTTTCTTACGGGAATTTCCAGGAAACATTCGAACAATTTCATCGTTCTTGATTATTATCATTATCCTGAATAGAATAAAGGATAAAGTTAGGGTTATTCGCAGTTTTTACGACGGTTAATGGAAAAACATATTAATAATAGCTTATAAACCACCCCATTTATCATATTTGTGAGGAAAGACAGTTTGAAATCTATTTCCCAGAAGCCTTTTCCGTATTTCAGGACCCGAAAGTCTGGAGTAATTAAGCAGAAATTGAATTTAAAACTAAAAAATAATTAAAGGAAATATCAAAGAGTCTTCGAAGAAACAAAAACAATCAGCAAAGAATTGTTTTTCTTTTCAACATTTAATAAAAAATGTTTTTAACAATATTTAATGTAAAACAACATTAGCGGATGGATTGGGTCAATGGATAAAAACGTTGTCACAGAATTCAACTCGATGGCCCTGGTGCGAGAGCTGATCAGATCGTAGTTTTTTTCTTTTTTTTTCACTGAAAAACATTTTGTTATTTGCTTTGTTTTAAATACATTCACAAAAAAATAATATTCCCGGCCTCAACTGTCGAACAACTGGTATCGTTTTTTCTATTAGTTCGACTCTGTATCCTAGTAGTTACCCTAGACTGCCTCCTCGAGGTTGTGGGATCAAATCCAGGGCGGATATTTTTTCTAGCGCGAAAAAGTTTCCATTTGTGTTTATTGTGAAATAACATTCATAGCGAATTAACAATTAGTAATGGAGTTAAGACAAATAAATAAATTAACTGGATCCGTTTACAACTTGTCTAGGTGCAATTAACTGACTAATAATACGCTGAAAACAAATAGTGAGATCAAACGAATCGTCCTATAATACTAGTAATTTACTTATATTCAATGAATGGATACAGATAAAAAAAATATGTAAGGGATGGTATTCTTCGTATTACGTGTGCTTTGTTTCGTGGCAAAACCCAGTCAATGTATTTTTAATTCAGGAACATTTTAATGAAGTTTTTAGGATATAATTCGCTTTAAAAACCAAATTAATTCTATTCATTATTTTTTTTAACATTAGGCCAAAAAATCTTAATTCAAAATCCCTTAAAAATTCACTTTCAATAGTTTTAAACACGTACCATATTCAAATTTCTTCAAAGTGTACTATTCTGCAGTTAGGAATTTTCAGTCGAAGTTCCTTTCAGTTTAGGAATCAACTTTCGGTTCTGTCAATATTGGTTCAATAAGCTTTGACGCTCTAATAAAGTAATTATGTACTGGAAATTTGTCCCAAAAGGGGCTCCGAATAAAGTAATAGAGAACGAGACTCTGAGGGCCGTTTGTTTAGCCTGAAGTAGGGACATAATTGTAATGTTAAGAATAGCAAATTGTGGTATGTCTTTAATTGAGAAATCTTTCGGTCCTTTTCTCTCTCTCTCTCTCTCACTCACTCACTTGCTTCCTCGTCTGTAATTGAATAAGAAATTTAATTACGCGGAATGTCTTTATGATTAATTACTGTTCCGAACAAGTGCAGACTAGTATAAATTATGTGAGACACGGTCTAAGTGGTGAATTTAATATTTTGTGAATGGGAGATGAAAACGCGAATATAATTAGTTTCGAGGGCTTTCGCCAGAAGGAAAATATATGATTTAGACATTTCTTTCTACCTCTCTTTTTCGCATATGGTCATTAAGGGAAATGAAGAAGAAACCATCAGTTTATCCTGTCTATGGACTATAGCTGGCATTAGAAAGCTTATTAAATGAAATTATTATGATTTTGTTTCGTGGTTACAGAAAAAATCATGCTAGGTAGATGAATATCATAATACTTATTAAAAAATTACTCAGTTTTGATAGAAATATCATCATATTTATCTCTTAATAATTAAACATTAGGTTGTTATGATTATTCTTATTGAAGTGAGTTTTCACTCACCATGAGTGAAATGAATTAAAAATTGTATCAAAATAATTAATAATTACTTAAGTGTCTGTTGAATTAGATAACGCTTTTGTTTTACTCAAAATAATTCTTTAGAGCTTTACCCAACGGGAAAAGTCTTTAGCTCATAGATTTTTGTATTAATCTTCAGAATTTTATTATTTATAATTATATTTGGTTTTTTAGCACTTGAGAATATGAATGTGATTTCAAAACTTTAATAACTTTTAATATCTGCCTCTATGTCCTAACGGTTAGCACCCTGGACATCCTTCTCGAGGTCGTATGATCAAATCTCGGGCGAATATTTTTTTAGCGCGAAAAAGTTTCCATTTGTGTATATCAATAAAATTATGAAATAATATTCATAGCGAATTATAAAAAATGTGTAATGGCGCAAACAAATAAATAAAAATGGGCGGATTGACTGGATCCTCTTACAACCAGTCTAGGTGCTATTTTTATACTAATACACTGAAAAGTTTAAAAGTTGNGTTAGCACCCTGGACATCCTTCTCGAGGTCGTATGATCAAATCTCGGGCGAATATTTTTTTAGCGCGAAAAAGTTTCCATTTGTGTATATCAATAAAATTATGAAATAATATTCATAGCGAATTATAAAAAATGTGTAATGGCGCAAACAAATAAATAAAAATGGGCGGATTGACTGGATCCTCTTACAACCAGTCTAGGTGCTATTTTTATACTAATACACTGAAAAGTTTAAAAGTTGAACACCCGTTGGTTAAGGTTGAGACTACCCCTAGTTTTGTGAATGTCGTGAGAATAGTTTATTTCTATAAAACGAAATCTACAAAATTTTATTTAATGGTATAGTTTACGCATTTCACTTAATCAGTTTCTTAAATATATCATTTAGAAATGATTTTAAAGTATATTAATTTAAGTAATCCTATCAATAATTATCATTATTTTAGTATGTATTGTGTAGATAATTGTTTGAGCTTTTATTACATATTTTGTTGTTTTGTGACTAATTATTTACTTTTGATGTTTGACGGATTTCGGAAAATATAATATTTGGATAATTTAATACCCTTAATTGCTTTTCCATTTGTAAAACTATGAACTGATGATCAATAACTTTTCAAATACAATTATTTGTAAATGAATAATTTATTAAATTCACATTTAGAAAAAATAAACAATCTTGCGCATTCACTTTAATTTGTATCGTTGAATAATGTACTAAAGCACTGTTATACAATTCATTTTTTAGGCGAGGGATTTAAATCCCAGTTTTTAATATCCTCTTATCCATTTTTTCTGTCTCATTGTGTTTTTAATGTTTGTATATCGTCGTCAAATTTTTTCCTTTTTGTTTTGAAAAATGGGCAAATGGCGTTTTTAAATAATTAAGTGCTTTTGTGAAGACAAGAAAATGGATAGAAAAACACCAAATTGACCCTTGGAAGGAGATTAAATCAATATTTTTTTCTCTTCCAGCGATTAATTTAGGGAAGAAACGTGTTTTGGTTTACCTTTACTTAAAAAGTTTTTAGCTGTTTTTGTCAAAATACTTTGGAGGATCCTCTTAAAAAATCAATTAATGTCACATTGTGAAATTTATGGGACATCATCTGAAACTGGAAATAGGACAGTGTATTTCTGGGTTCATTTTTCATTTATTGCAGCCATAAAACCGGAATTATTAATATCAACGTCAGTCAAACTTTATTTACGATTTTCTCTTCCAAAGTTGGATTATATGTGATTTATTGCAATTTTCAGT
The DNA here is from genome assembly GCA_001014945.1 of Clogmia albipunctata. Classification (NCBI taxonomy): domain Eukaryota; kingdom Metazoa; phylum Arthropoda; class Insecta; order Diptera; family Psychodidae; genus Clogmia; species Clogmia albipunctata. Next base: position 8,643 of record JXOV01007325.1, on the reverse strand, counting down.
CCTTCAAATGGAATTGCAATTCCATATTGATTCAAAGTTGGAAAGTTTTTAATCCGATTGTGTCAAATAAGACTTATTTGGGATCGTTATATATATTCCAATAAATTTGTATTAATTTTTGAGTGAAATATGAATTCTTCGTTAAAAAGTCAACTGATTTATGTTTAAAGTTTTCATTGTTTTAAAAGACCACTTTCCTATTATATCAAGCTAATTAAATTGATTAATTACTATTTTATTAAAGGTTTCACTGAATAATATATGTAATTGTGAACTCGACGATATCCAAAATTAGGTATCTCCGAACTAATAAAAATAGAAGGCGTTCTAGCGAGGCGTTCGAATGTTTATTTGACTATCAATTATAACTTAATTGCCCATCCATTTTTAATAATGGCATTTAGAAAGACGATAAAAGTATACGAGCTCTGTGACGAACCTTCTGTAATGACAGTTTTTGCAGCGACTATTTTATTTAAAATTAAAAAGCTATCGATGTCTTTTCCAAGCCCCAAATAAATTAACACCAACTGTCCACGAAGCGTTTAATTTACAAAAACACACACACAAAACTTTTAAATCCATTGATTATCATAAACCTTTTTTCAGAAACCATTAAGATTTCAGCTCGATGTGATAAAAAAATTCGGTAACTTCGGTGAAATTTCTTTTCAATAAGAATATATTAGTTTTCTTCTTCTTTCTTAAAATTTTTGGGACATAATTACTGCGTGTAGCTTATCACTATAATTTTAAAATAAAAAAAAATGACATTGCCCGGTTATTAAAAAAAAAAAGTCGTGTCTTAATTAATCCTAGCTATGGATTAAACTAGTTTTAAGGATGCATCGAAAGTAAAAATGATAATTATTGGCAATAAACTTGATTCCGTTCTATTAAAATTATTGGCATTATATTATATAATTAAATATAAAGAATATTAATTGTGCTAAACCATTAAGATGAAACATGGTCAAATTGTATACAAATCAGCCAAAACCCTTTTGTTCTTTTCTTATTTTCGGCTGTTGTTTTTAAATGTGTTTGTGACTGAAAATTTCATACAAATTTCATAGTCTCATTCAAATACAATCTAAATAACTAACTTGCTTCATTCACAGAATTGGCAATTTGTAAACATTTGTTTACAACAAAATATTTAAGTTGAAATTATCCTTGGTCAAAGAAAACTCATACCAATATTCTTCTCTTAAAGAAATTCCTTTTTAAGACTCTATTCTGTCCTTGCTCCTAAAATTAGACCGAAGAAACTGTCACAGCCGATACAGGGTATAGTTTGATAAGTTTATTTGGGCAGATAAACACAGTCCTTTTGTTTCCAACAAACTTTTCCAATATGTGAAGAGAATAAGAAACTTTTAAAATCTTTTAGACAGAATTATATTCTTAAGCAACACATAAAACCTATATATCTAAGTGCTAGCAAAAACTTTAACCACATTTATTAACTTTCCTCTTTAAAACTTTGCCCCAGAAATCTCATATGTAAGCAGATTTATATCGCCGGAAATTTTATGTCCCCATAATTCTTCCTTAATTAGTTTTATTGTTGTAGAAATGAAAATCCTGAGCTTTTAAGGGATTTTAATAGCTTATTTTATTACTTGTTAATATTCGTGCCAAAATCCACCTTTAAATGAGAATTATTCCAAATTTAATCTTGTTTTCAATATGTTAGCTTTTAATTAAAAATAAGCTGCTAAATTATGGATAAACCTTTTATTATATTTCTTAAATTTTTTTGTTTTTATTGTAAAGTACTTAAATTTAATAGCACCTTTATCAGAACATATATTAGAACGACAATATAAATTTTATGGAAAAAAAACTATAATCAAAATTTTTTGAAACTATTTTAAAATAAATTAAACTAACATATAGGGGAAATATGAACAAAATGGCATATATGGACAAAATGGCTTAGGATGTGTTTCTGGATTTTGGCAATTTTTAGCTCCCATCTGACTGAACTATCTTGTAACCTAAATGGTTTTGGCTATCCTGTCAAAATATGAACGCATTCAGTCCATACGTCTTAGTGCCAGGGCCCTAAAAAATTTTTCCACCGTAACGAGTTTTTATTTACATTTTGTTCAATTGAACATACTGGAAGAGTTTCGCTAATTTACATATTATCCTGGTGCTTATTTTATCCATTAAGGATTCATCTTTGTCTTAAAATATGATTTTCTAGAAATAGAATCCTATTTCTATTTTTTTAATTTTTTTTTTTTGACAAAATGGCATACCTGAAATTTTGTCTATAAGTGGTATTTATTTAATTTTGCCGAATATATTTTGTCTATAGATAACCAAAATGCTCAGAAATTGTAAGAACTCAACATCATCAGTCGTGGCGGCAAGAAAATATCGAAGTGGAAATTTTCCTAATACTTATCCTTATAATGAAGAGAAATGTTCACGTTAATACTCTAAAGACCTTTTATTTCGAGATCTAGACCCAGAAAAGGATAGCAAATTGTTGGCAATTCTTGAACATACGTTCTTAGATAAACACAGAGTTTCGTTTGCAAAATTATACCAATATTTACATCGATTTTAGAGGTATGCCATTTTGTCCATACGGCTTTAAAAAACGGATTTTCGCCAACTTATGTTTAAAGCAGTTTAATTTTATTTCTACTAATTTTTTGCAACAATTGGATATTAATTTTATTAAATAGAAAACCAAACTTGATTACTGTATAATATGGCGTTGTTGTGTGCTACCCATAAAGAATTATGATCCAAAAACAAAACACCATGCCATTTTGTACATACTTCGTCCACATTTAACTGCAATATTTGTTATTTTCAGTAATTTTTGAAATTTTGGAGAAATTGTGAAATACTTTTGTTAATATAATAATATCTGTGGGTGAAACCACAATTTAGTCAAGATATGAGGGATTTTCTGTCCAGTTTCCGGTCCAAAAAAAGTCCCATTTTCTCTATGAAGATCGTTTATTGGATGCGATTGGAAACTACAGACAAAGAATTACATTAGCTGAAATCTTTTCAATGTCTAATTAGTACTTACATTTGTGATTCCACTATTATTTTGACTTAATATTACTTTACAGAATTCAGGTACCTTTTAGGTTTAAGTTAGATTTTGGTTTAGATTTACATTATTTAAATTCCTCCTAGGTTTTTTCACAATAAATTCAATTTATTACATTAACGGTTAACGGTAGGATTAGGTCTCAATATTCCATTAACCGATGTTAAAATATATTTTTAACAATATCAGTTATAGATGATTAATTTCAAATGTGATCCTATATTTTATAAAAATTAATATTATTTGATAAAGATGACCAATTATCATATTGATAAATAATATCATCAACACTTTGTTTTGATACTTTATTTAAATGAATTCAACCTTAAATTTTAAGCACCCAAAATATTCAAAACTTATCTCTCTAAGTATTAAACAAATGCCAAAATTACAAAACAAGATAAATACAGAAGTTTTCGACAGTTGCTTTAAACCAAAGACAGACAATATTCTTATTATTGTAAACAATAAAGGGGAGCCTAAAGTTGATGACTTGGGTATACAAAATTAGGGAAGTCTTAATTTGATCAGCTTTTTATTCCTATTTTGATAATAACCATAAATTATATTTTCGGTGAATATTTGTTATACGAATTTCAGGAAGTTGATATTTAAATGACAGAAACTTCCCTTAGACTTTGATAAAACCTTCTTATATTCAGCTTTAGCATTTTCTCCTATAATTATAAATAGGTATAAAATAATGTATTTTGATAAAGTAATGTTAAGTAATTTTCAGGTTATTTTTGGGACCAACATTTTTTGGGATAATTTACGAGTTCTAATGCTCTTATTTTTTAATGAAATTAATTTTAGTTAGAATATAATTTAAACAATTGTTATTATAATTAAATTTTAAAATTGATTGCACCCAAGCTTATTCCTTAAAACCGAATTATTTTAACACTTTAATTACAAAAACAAAATTTGCAATACCCTAAAAAACGGATGATTTGAATTTTAAAATCATTAAATCCACATAGTTATTAGAGTCACTAAAAATAAAAATTTACGTTTTAATGCCTTAAGCATAAGAATATTGTGTTAGTCTAATTGGAAACAGTCTCATACTAATTTCTAAACGCATATGGATATCTCAGTAACAAAGAGATCCTTTAATAACTATCTAATTGTATAAATAACACTCTTGCACTTTGGTAACCTAAAAATTTAAGGATTTTTAAAATTATTATAATTTATAAAACACAGTCGACAGGCAATGTTAAACAAACAGGTCTCCTTTAATACAGCCGCTCGGGTTGGTAATTTTGCATAATCTCGGTGGAATAGCAAAACCAAGAGACTATTAAAATTGTTACTTTTATGAAAGATATTAATCATTAATTAAAAAAGGATAGACTTTCAAAAAATCAAGTAAAAAATCAATTTCTACAAATATATTACATTCATATCAATTTTAAAAATGTGCAAAATTATTCAATTATGTTCTAAACCGATAGATGTATTTTAATTAACACAAATAACCCATTTAAAAAAATTAAAATACTTAACACACATGTGTTAATTTGTTAATGTTAATTGTAATTTGGCAAAAAAAATATTGCATCTCCGACAATTATTCTTTAGCATTGTAAAACCACCGCTATACACGAATACACAGAGAGAAAACGTTTTAATTAAATCCATTCATTAATAAAATGCGCATATTCATTTCGAAATCGAATTTGGCTGTGATAATGAACCAATATTTGTCTGAAGCCGATCGCCGATAGAAATATTAACAATGAATAAAATTTAGCTTTACATAAGCCGACAACAATTGAGGCTTTAAAAGCGTTGTCATTAACATGCCTCTTTGTAACAATCGGAAATTCCCGATAAAAGAACCTACGCACATTCAGCAGTTCAGCAAAATTTCATGCTATTTATAAAAATCATGAGAAAAAAATTGAATAAATCATAACAGATATATAATATTGCAAAAGAATATTAACTTTTAATTTAATTTAATTTAATTTTTTTTTAATTAAAACTTAATTGCCATGAATTAAAATGCAGATACTAAAGTTACAAGCAAATTCCTTGATACATATTTTTAAAAAAGTGATAGGATAGACATTATGCAAGTTCAAAAACTTTATCAATATAACTTTTACCATTATCAAGCGGTGTTGAAAGTAACTTGGAGAATAAGTACTTTGGGAACGATGGAATAATGCTCTTCATATCGTCGTCCTGTGTCCAAATATTTTCCGAAGCATCGTGCTCCATAGAAAAAAATGTATGCAAAGGGTAGTCGTGAATAAAGCCAATTTTGTGGCGGGAAATGACAAGCCACACGATGGCAATTAGTTGTGTGAATACCTAGAATTTACTTAACAAAACCGACGACACCAACAACAACAAATTGAAATAAATTACAAACCGGAAAAGTTGATTTGACGTCGAAAATTCCATTCTCTCAAACTGAAAATTTGTCAAACACAAATTTGTTTTCATTCTAAAACTACACTGGAAAAGTTGAAAAGATTTAAATTGGACGTCACTCGTTGATTTTTTTCTTAACGGAATTTTAAAGTTTTTCTCCAAGCGTTGAAGCAATTTAAGTTTAAAGTGACTGACTTTAGATCAATGCACACAGTCCATTTTTAATCTGAATGCAAAATCATGAATCCAGTAACGACTGCTGTGCAAATTTGTCCACTTTGCACTATAACTCTGGGATGAGTCTTGATTGACTGGGGACTTTACCCAAAACGTGATTGACAGAGCCAGGACTAGTAGAAATAAATGAATGCTAATGGTTATTCAAACCATCATTCCCTATTTCACATAGAAAATCCCGAATTTCCATTCCACTAAACTCTGTTCTCGTCCATACAACACGATCCGGATCCAACTTATTAATTCATCAACCAGCACAATTTCCCAAAACCAAAAAGGCAATTACTGATTGATGAAATACTCGCATTTCCTGATTCTTCGTGGTTAGGTTTTAAAAGTAGTTATATAAAAAAACATTTAATTGAATTCTTTTAAAGCTAATCGAAAAACTTATACGGAAGATTTAAAGTAGATTTTTAAATGAATTATCGTTTTTAGATACTTAAGCAAATACGCTTTTACTGTAACGATGATATTTTTTACATGGTAGATTCAAAACTTGTGTAAAAAGATGTTTTATCTTGATTTTATATAAAAGCGGTTAGACATTGATAACATTGCCTAAGGCAAACTCTTCTCTGCTAACTTCCGGATGAAAATACAGAGAAATGGATACTCAAATATTCAATTACAAATTCCATTTCCAAGCAATTTTTTCAACTTGTATTCGGAAATTGTGGAGAGTATTATCGTTGAAATATTATATTCAAAGTGGTGTCGAATGAACCAAAGATGAATCATGTACATTTATTCAGTTACTTAATTAATAAAAACAAAAAAGTACGAATAAAAATTGGAAATTCAAATTCACACTACAGGTAACATATGAGCCTTTCCAAAGATGTTTAATGAGATTTTTAAAATAAAACAACTGATTACATACTGTTGTGATCTAAACACCAAAAATATTCAAAAAAATAATCCTGGATCAATACAAAACGATTGATGAATCCGTGTTAATTCCGTTTACATTTACTTAACGTCCATAAAATTTTGATTGACATACGGTCATAGAAAGAAAATGGAAGAAAAGTCTACGAAAATAAAACACGTAAAAGTCGAAGCGGCAGGAATTAAATCTTGAAATTCAATTATCAATTTTACCTAAACTCGAGTCATCTTCCTTTTCGATTTCTTTGGATGGTGACACAATTTTGGCATCGTTGGCCACATCCTCAATTTTCTCGTCTTCCGACTCTGCCTTTTCATCTCCGGTGTTGTCCCTTTCACTGGACTCCTTTAGCTCTGGCACATCAGAGGCACTAATTTTTGCACTCGCCTTGCCAGTTTTAGACGATAGGCGACACTGGAGGCGGAACTGCAGACTTAGAATCTAGGTCGTCTTCACATCTCTTGCTTGTTTGTTTCCCCTTTCCATCCCTTTTCTCTTTCTTGGCCAGGATTCGCCAGGCGCAGAACGTCATTTCAAGGCACACCACAAAGAAGTCCGACTCATCACCATACCACAAACATCATAAATACCACAAATACTTCACAAAACACTCCACAAAATTCAAAAGCACTTTTTTATGCTAATAAAATTAAAACATTAAATCGAAAAAGAGAGGAGAAAAATTACATATGAATTATAGTAGGCCGATTATTGGTCCATTAATCCATTTTAGATCGCTCTGCGGTCCGGTAGGTAATGAGGAATTGATCCATTTGAGGTTAATGCCCTTTTAACGATCACATTATTGGCTTATTATCCTCGCTTATTTGAATTTAAATATCCTCAAATTTGTGAAGAAATTAATTCCCAATCAAAACAATCACTGAGATGTCCGTGTCACAACAGTTGATTTCAAAGCTGTCTAGTTTTATTTTTTTTCAAACTGAAATGTCAAACCTCTTTTTAGTATAATTTAGATTCAATGGAAATTCTTTATAAATTGGTTCTAGTATCTTTGGGACCTTCGATTTTAGTTAAAATGTTTAGTACTAGTGGACTGATGCTTTATTTAATGATTATAATGAAAAAACTAAACTTGATTTTGATTAAACAGCGTCAAGTCCATCTCTAAGATGACACCATCAATGCGGTTGCTTATTTTTAAGTGGATTCATCGGATACAATAAACAGCCTTAATAAATGTAACATCATCGAATTAAGTTATTATCTCAAAAAATGCATTGAACAACATTTTTTATATAATGAAATCGAATAGTTTATGAAAGTTATTTTAATAGTCACAGAA
>JXOV01007322.1:0-12632 GCA_001014945.1 Clogmia albipunctata | reverse complement strand
TAAGTGTTGTTCCTACCTATTGTTTTATGAACAGTTTTTGACTGGATATATGTGCAAACGACCCGTCTTTCGGCAACCGCTCACATGGGCAGTAAAAGCCAAATACAGTATAAGGAATAGGCTTTAAGTTATATAGATGGACAGTTAGTAGATTAGGGGTTTGATTTATAGTTTAACGAATGTTAGTTTTTGGTGGTTTTTTGCAATTTTATAATACTTATTTAATAACTTCATTCATTTATTCCCGCCCAATGCTCCATTATTCAATCAACTATACAGCATTGACAAACATGAATATAATTTAATTAAATACCCTCAAATATGCAATTATCCTAAGAAATTAGACCCATTACGTAAATATTCGGAATTAATACATCTAAATACACACATCAATTACAGTATAGCGTATTCTTATTTATATTCGATGTGGATTGTTCTGACTAAGCTCTCCTTACGAAAACGATGTGCTACAGAAATACCTAAAATTACAGTTCAGGAAAGATATAAATTTTAATAATTAATATTTAAATGTGGAAAAGTCTAAAAGAAAAAATATTTTCATAGTTTTTATCAAAGGAATTTCAAATACGTAATATCATTACATTATAAATTTGAACAAAAGAATATTTATTTCATTCATCGGCTGCGGTACAAAAATGTCAAATTTTAAAATAAAAAAGAATCTTTAAGCTATTTGTTAAACTTTATGAATCACGCTCGCAAATTTAAAGAACCGTAGTGATTTTTAAAGCATGAATTGTATATCCAGTAATATAAATAGCCAATGAGGAATCATCGTTATTCAAAGCGTCCCAAACAATTGGATGTTAATATTCATTTATTCTGAAACATTTTTTACGACTGTAATTTGAAATAATCAATGACTGAACAATTTTATTTTTAATTAGTAGCAATAAATGTATTATCTAATCGAAAAATAGTTCTTTAAATTAAACCAATATATTTTTAATACAGTAAAAAAATTTAAGTTCAATTATAGTCATTTAACTTACTATTAAAACAGTAAAAGTTTAATTAAAAGTTACACTCTGCAAATAAAGGAAATCCTGCATTTTATGACTATTATAAAGAAAAGTATTCTCATATTTGTATAAAGAATCAAATGTGTCTAACATTTAACAACAGATAGAGCAAAAACTTTCAATTTAATAGATTTCTGGTAAATGCCTTTTATTTTAACCATATGCACAACTTGGGCAATTTCCATAAAGACTAAACTCCTATATGACGAAACTGTAACAGTTTTGCGGAAAGCAAAAAGTCTCGTAAAATCTAACTGAACCGAGTTCAATTGGATGTCAGGCAGTCTCTGTGGAGAGGACAAGAAACGACTTAATGGATGGCGCGGTCTCTCTTATCTCCGTAATCTAATAACACGCAAATAAAAGGGGTTTCGCAATCACATTAGATATGCTATTATATCGCTTTAGTGTTATTGCCGTTATGATTTATTTTCGCATTTGTCCATTCGTTCCAAAAATATTATTCGCTCTTTTATTTTTTGCCAATGCGGAGAAGGAACTTTGCTATCGCCAAGAGCTGAACAAAGATTGTGTTATCCATCTATATCCTCTGGAAGGGACGAAGAAGACAAACAAGTTTCGGGGAGGAGAGTAGAAAGCGTCCTCTTTCTTGGGACACACGCCGAACGACGATAATTTCAATTTTTCATTCGATTTCATTTCTCTGGGTTTATTCTTCCAGGGCATTTACGCTTTACGGTTATCGCTCAACTATTCCTCGACGCTCGCCCTCAAGACAAGTTTAAATTCATTAAATTAACTTCATTTCAAGTAACGAATCCCATTCCCATCCAATTGGAAATCCCTCTAATGCACCTGAGCTCTTCGCTCTTCTCCAGTGGTCAATATTTGCATCGATTCTCACCTGTTAACATGGAATTGAAGATGAGGGCTGGGAAATAATGGTGGAAGTAGAGAACTCGTCCCATCGCCCAGAACGGCAAATAGTGCAGCACCCAGCCACCGAAAAGCCACGCACCTGCATTCAAAGTTCGCCATTTATCATCTACAAAAAAGGGAACAAGAAAAATCACAAAGTTAAAAGAGGAAATTAACGTATTTGATTTAACAGTCTGAGAAATAATATCCGTGCAATTTATTTCAGAGGAAAGATTTGGGTTTGTAAAAATTCGTAATTTAATCAATTAAGAACTCTTTTTTCAATATCAAAGATTATTTGAATATATTAGAACACAAATTATTTGAATTTAGTTGATGTTAAAAGAAATGATTTGTAACTTTTCTTAAAATTAGAGAATAATATCATTTAAACAGTTCACAGTTGCAAAAAAGGGGATGCCTTTCCTAACAATAAAATGTTCTCTGTCTTCAGCTTTTCTTGTCCATTAAAAGAGAGGCAGGCCCTCTTTTAATGTCGTCGCTCCATCTTGTTTTCGGGCGTCCAATGTTTCTTTTACCAGTTCGTGGTCTCCATTCCGTCGACAGCTTTGTCCAGCGGTTGTCAGTTAGTCGGACAACGTGTCCAGCCCATTGCAACTTTAGTTTGGCAATCTTCGCCACAATATCGATAACTCCCGTCTTAGCTCTAATCCACGAATTTCTCTTTCTACCCCTAAGCGTTACTCCAATCATAGACCTTTCCATCGATCACTGTGTTCTTTTTAGTTTCGTCATTGCGCTTTCCGTCAAACTCCATGTTTCTGATCCATATGTTAAGACTGGCTGGACACATTCATTGAATACTCTCGTTTTTAAGTATTGCGGAAGATCACTTTTGAACATGTATTTAAGTTTTCCGTACGCTGCCCAGCCGAGTCCAATTCTTCTTTTGAGTTCACTTGCCTGACCGTCCCTCTTTAGTGATACATTCTGTCCCAAATAAATATATTCGTCAACGCAGTCAATCGACATATTTATCAGTAAGCCAATTTCCTTTGACTCAACATAGAGTTCATTCAACATAAGTCCAAGGCTAGAGTCATCTTCTGCAAACACCACAATATCATCGGCAAAGCGGAGATGGGATAATAATTTTCCATTGATGTTTATGCCTTTATTGTCCCAGAATACTTTCCTAAAACAAATCTTCCAAGGCATTAGTGACCAATTTTGCGGAGATAAATACTCTATTTAAATTTTTTAAATTGCAAATAAAATACTGATTCCTCAGACCTACAATCCGATATTCTAATTATATCAATTAATCTGATAAATTGATGCATTTTCACGCAAATTGTCACAGTATTACTATTCCAACTGTAAGTTTGTTCTGGCTCTATTAAAATCCGTTTTAAATTCTGTTGTCGGAAATTGAAACGGGGTTGTTGAAAGGAATGCAAAAGAGTGCGATGACGACGATTACTTGGGACGGGGCAAATAAATTACGGATCCGTTTTGGAGCAGAGCGATAAATATTCAGGACACCAGGTTGAGTGGATATTAATTATTCCTGGGCGCTACTGATGTCCGTTGATCTTGGCCTGAACCGGCAGAGAAGAGCACTGCAGTAGCTCGGCATAAGGCGGACAGACTTTGGCTACAAAGAAGAAGTCTCAAAGTGCCCCAGGTTTCTTTGCAAATCGCCCAACTAAGTAACTGAACTCGGAATGCGAAAGTTTGGTTCATAAATTGTTTATGGAGGAATCAAACTTACTCTTTGGTGGTTCGGGATGCTGCTCTTGCTTGGCTTGGTCTTCCTTCTTATCCAGATCGGCGGCTCCGTTCCTCTGCTCTTTGACCGAGTTAATGAAATAAATTATTAAGAAGATGGCCATAAAGACGAGATTACTCCACCAAATGATGGGATTACCCAACAGGTAGATGCGGTACGCTGAGCCCGAGAAGAACTGGCCCTGGAGATAAGAAGCAGAAAAGTAGAAGAAGAAGCAGTGATATCATCGGTTCAAACAAAAGTCAATGAATCGGAAATTGCAAAAATGCTCAAACAAAAGCGGAAAAGGGATTACCTTGTAATTGATTGGCCATTGCCAGGGCTTGCTGGTCACTTCTCCCTCCTTCGGCTTCAGTCCCGCATTGCCCTGGAACATGACGGCGTGTGATTCGAGGAATCTGGATAAGAATCCGGGCGCATAGACCTGAAAACTTACATTCGGCACTGGAAAGAAATATAAACAGGAATTTTCATTTCCTTAATAAAAACCACGAATATACGAGTAAGTAATATAAGTAGTACTATGCCTAGAAATATATGATTTTTTCTAGGAATTTGTTCCGTGATGGGGTTTAAAAATACTTATATCATATATTTTGGATGACTTTTTAATCATATACTATATAGACAGATAGATAGTGAACTGAAACCGACCAGTGTGTTCCTAAGCATAAAAATATTGTCAGTTATCTAAAATAGGCTAAAAGGATAACAATTTTGGACATTTTAACACCGAATTAGAAAATAAATCGACCATTAGGCGTAGAAAAGATTGTTCAATCGTCGATTCCCACTTCTTCCTTTGTGAAGGAAAATATGATCGAATTATACTACGAAATGATGATCTATCTTCTTTATTTTCTAAACATGATCCACTACGATTATTTTCAGCATTTAATATTCTAAAAGGTTTACGCTGAGCTGCAATATGAGAGAACATAAGATCTTGTAGCCTGTTTTTTTCGGAAAATTATTTATTTATACGGGTTATAGTTATTTAAACAATGTGTGGGAAAAATTAACCATAATTAAACTCGAATGTTTAATTATGCGTTCTTTCAATCAGTTTTTTTACAAAATTTTATACAATTTGCATATTTATTAGATATTTTTCCGCATAATATGAAGTAAAGAATAAGAAGACAACCCAGTAATAAATTAAAGTCTCAACACATACAATTAAGGAAAGAAGTTGTCAAGCGAATAGAACTTTTGGTTTCAATTTTGCAATGTTATCAAGAAAAATAGAGCACCAAGCACTGATATTCCTGTGATAGCACTCATCATTTGAACCACAGTTAAAAGCCATAACCAACATTTAAGACAAAGTTTTCTTTTTGTCTGCGGTTATTGAATTATACTTTATTCAACACTGTACGATTATAAAACAATTTCTAGAGGAAGCATTGGTTAATAAAATGTAAACCTTTTTCAACAGAATTGTTTAAAACAATTAGAGAAACGTGTTACTAAATATAATGAGCTTTAGGGCGGTTATGTTGATAAGCTAATAAAAAAAATACCAACAAATTGTCCTAATACCTGTTTTTGCATACTTATTGACCAGCCCTCCTAACATAAATCATTTTATTTGAAAATTATCATTCAATATGAAAAATGTTCATAAATTGAATTTCTATAATCTTATGAAAGAAGATTATGGACTGATAAGCAATAGGTGAACTTTTACTATATTTTAAAAGTATAACGGACAGTATAGTGGTGTTTTTACTAAATCAGTCACTAAAGAAAGTATAAGCATAGTCAATCTTATCTATAAAATTTAGGTTTCACAGTGTTCTTCTTCTTCTTTCGCGATATTAATGAAATTTTGGGAGTACATGTGGATTGTATGTCTTACAGACCAGTTATATTTTAAAACCCCCTAAATGTTAAGGGTGAGTCACTTTTATTATTTCACTTTTTTCGTAAAAAGTGGTATTTTTTATTTGATTATAATTAATCACAAAAAATGCATATACAAAAAAATCACGCCCTTATGTGTTAAAGGTGAGCTACCCCTAATACAATTTTTTTCCATTGTACAATGTTTAAAGGCGTACTCTGATCCGCAACAGTTTACTCGATTTCAATCGAACTTTGTAGGTATTTGGTGGCCAGTTAAAAAGTATATATAATTTTTTTCTATTCCTAAATGTTAACTATTAAATAAAATTTATAGTTTTAAGTAACAAAAGTTATTTATAAAAAAATATTCAATCCTTTGAAATGTAATATTTAATGTTATGTTAAATTCATTTAAAATGTATTTTGAATCGTTTTATAATAATATTTAAAGGAAAGGAATTCCATAAAAACGGAATTGAATTGAACTGAAATTCTGGGAAGAAATGAAACGGGGTTGATTTATTAATGGAAAACGCATGACTGGGTTAGAATAAAATTAATACGATAAGACCTGATTTCTTTTTCAATCAGTGAAAGTTAATAATCAATATCGCGATTCTTTGATTTCTCGAAATCCAATTGCCGGGCGAGCAAGCAAGCGAACGAATCCCTGGAGGAGATGTGGGGCCAGGATAACAAAAAGGTCAGATTCAATAAACATTTTTTCTCCTCTGTTCGTCGGCGGGCGGCGATTTCAATCTGATTTACCCATCATCATCATCGTCATTATTGGGATCAGAGGGAATTGAAAGGGGCTCCTCCACCTGATGTTTGCGAAATTGTTTATCTGTCGGTATTTCGCAAAATACAGAGGTAAATAATCAAACAATAAGTATGTATTTTGCTGATTACAGGGGCCGAGAATCCTCTATCTCTCTGCCTTCAAATTAAGAACTTATTGAATTCGCAAAGGACGACGTGCGAATGTTGGATATGAATAATTTTCTCCCCAGGCAAATGCCGATAATTCTGCACAACGCATTTAATTACCGTTTAAATGCCGAGTCAACCTGGCTGATAGATAGATAGAGCTCAATTCAAGTGAAAGGAAGAGAAAGCCTCAGGCTACTCCGGTTGATTTGATCAGACACAAATTTAATCAGTTGGATTAAGATCTGAGACATAAAGGGAGAAAGAGAGACCGAAGAAAGGACGAGAAGAATCTTCAGTATGTTATCAAAGATTAATTACTCCTTCCAATTAGATTAATTATTTGCCAATTTAATTTCAATTATTAATTATAATCGGGTGTGTATTCATTGGGTTTCCCTCACAGGTATTCAATTAACCGGATATTATTAGGATTAAAGGCATTCCTGGGGCAGAAGTATCGATGAAAGCTCATATTGATTCGTTATAAATTATTATTTCTATCCTTATGGTTTTATAGGCCATATCCGTTTTGTAGGGTAGAAATTAAAATGTGTTTATAATTCTTGGAATATTGCTGAGGTTCTTTTCATTTGTTATAAATTTCAATACATATAAACAAATTGAATAATTGAGATGCAATTTGCAATTGTCAATCATTTTAGGGAAATTCAATTAGAAATATTAATTGAATACATGACTTTGAATTGCATTTCATTGTTTGAAAATTATTTTAGGTCTATTGCTGTAATTGGTGTTTAATTTTTTTAAAAATTAATTTAAATTGATAGCTGTTGAAGCCCCTAGGGATTCACAAAATGAAAGATTTAATGGTTTAATTCCCAGAACTAACAATGTATTTTTGCCAATTTGATTCGGAAATCTGAATTAATATTTTTTTACTATTTCATTTTGTTTTAACACATTGAAGGCCCAGTACAATATCCTGTTGTAAAGAGAACTTAGTGTTTAGAAAAATAAAAAATAATTAGGAGTGTTGGACGCCGATGAGTTCGAATTTCTACGTGATTTTTATTAAATTTATATGGATTTGAAATGCTTAGTAAAAAAGTGACAAAATTTTGGTCAAATTTAACTAAACGTGCGCCAGGCAGAAGCACAACATGATAATTTCATCCACAAGCTTTACTGCGTTTGACTGCGTGCCTTCTGTTCGTTTAAAATGTATTGTAACAGGAAATTTCTGGTGGAAAATTTTTGAACTCACTTTGAAAAGTGAATCAAATTTAAAATGGATTTGTTTTTAAATACTGTGGACATAGGATTTGGAAGATGTGTCATCAATAAAATAATGGCAGTTATCAGACATTATAGTGAACCTTCTTTAAATTTGAGTTCTACCAAAATTTTAATTTAAATCCATTTATTTGCATTAGTATTGGTATCGTGTACAAATATAATTTTAATATTCTTATTTCTTTACGTTGACTTTCTACAGGGTTTAGCACTATTATTATTTTTTACGTTGTTTTTCGATGGAGCTTAGCACTATTGTTTTCATTTCATCCCGTGGGCATATCGTAAAATTGTAAAATTTGACTGGAATTATTAGGAAGCCTTTAATAGTTATTTATCCAACAATGTCGATAAGATAAGTCATTATCAAATACAAGGCTTGTTTTAAGCCACGAGCAAAGCGAGTGCCTTAAAGAAGGCCCGAGTGTTTAATAAAGCTTACCGACCGTGTTTTATACAAAATTTATTTAATAAAAAAAACATAAAAATCTTAAAAACGTAGTTCATGAGTTCTCCGATAGGTGGCTTATTTTTGAAAAACACTAACAAAACCCCCTTCAAAACTGACGACTATATACATTTAATGGATTTCTCTTACGGAGGTCACACTTTAATAATAAAGAAAACCAAACGTGCTTTAAATAATTCTTTAAAACTCTTGTGTCATAATAACGACTTTGAAATAGCAAAATTGAGTGTCTTAATATCAATATTAAGCAACAAAAATACATAAATTAATTTTCTCGCTTTTTGGCACATTACGTCCGCCCGATCCAGGATCTGCATCCATTTTTCATTTAATAATGACTAACTAATGACAAAGATTAGCTATTAATGCGAGTACATAAACGAGTAATATTTACAGGTCAAAATAACAAACTTGAAATATGAGAGCCGCAATAATCCTATGACGACAGCCAGTTTAAATAAGATATTAACAGTATCCTTATTACAAAAAAGGATAAAAATTTTAACGAATAATTTAAAACAGATTTTAAATTAATTTGAACTTACATTTCTCAAAGATGTTATCCTCGACATTCCATTGAGCATTTTTGTCTCGGACATTAGGATTGCAGCTGACTTCCTGCTGTTCGTAGGCCCACTTGGGGAGTTGTTTACCAC
Source organism: Clogmia albipunctata (assembly GCA_001014945.1). Taxonomy (NCBI): domain Eukaryota; kingdom Metazoa; phylum Arthropoda; class Insecta; order Diptera; family Psychodidae; genus Clogmia; species Clogmia albipunctata. The sequence continues at coordinate 3,797 of JXOV01007322.1, read as the reverse complement.
TCGTAGTCAGAGCACAGTTTTGCAGATAATGGATGATCATGAACTGAGTTGTAACAGTCTTGAGGACTTCATTTTCCTTGCCTTTAATCACCATAATTTTCCACACATCGTTCGCATCACCCGTTCCATTTTCACCATAGCCAGTCACTTGATAGTGTTTCTTTGTCATTGGTGCCAATTCTGCGTGGCTGTGGAGGTTCCTTCTTGTTGGAACGTGTTCTAAACGAACTAAGTCTCCGTTTTTCACCAATTTCACAGGATCGGTTGTTTTGTTATAGTTTTTATTAAAAGGTTTTATGATCCATCGATTGTTCTCATCTTTATGAGTATAGGTTGTTATTTGCTGTTGCCTAGCTCCCACTCCCTTTGGGTAGAGATGATGATGGGAATGAAGATATCCTCCTCCAGTTTTGTGATTTTTTAAGGTAACAACAGCTCCAAAAGCGACTTCTCGAGGCATTGATGCGTTGTGCAAAGAGTTTCCAATTAATCGACTTTGAAAGGCAGAACTGTAAAAACCATCTCCATTTCCACTTCTGTTTAAAACAGTCAAATGGACGTAAAAGATTATCACATAGAGGATTATTGGCCAAACTATCAAAGCTGTAGCTCTACAAATAAGCTGTTTAATTGTGACTGAAACAGGTTTTGAGAGATCCCCTAAAACATTCCACAAATCACTTATTGTATGAAATCCAACGAGGATCACCACAAAAAGTCCCACAAACTTAACACTGATGGTACAACTCAACATTGTACCAGTTAAAAACAACCACATCCACCAACTTTTCCCAAAGGATTTTCCACTTTCTGTCAATTTTGTCACTTTCACTGTTCCCCAAATCGATCCCATCATAAAGAATAAGAGAAGAGGGTCCAATAATATGTATCGGTTTAAGGTCAGCATTCCAACGTCGAAAAGGATGTAACTGGAAGCGATAACAGCTGCTGTCACTGATCTGGTCAGATCGTGGACCGTGTCATAGGCCATTGGAATGATCATCGCCCCCAAAGTCGTGCAAAATATCCGCATTCCTTCGTACTTTGTCCCGTTGTACTTGTCTCCGGGCTTCTCAAAGCCGTAAGTCCCGTTGTAGCCTGTCATTTTACCAGAAAAAGCTATCAACATCTTCCCCAACGGAGGATGGACATCGAAGAAGAATGTCCGGTTGATGTACCAACTGCCCATCTTTCCAAAGTGGGTTTCATCCCAACTGGAAAAAAATATTTCAATTAAAACAAATTTATATATGTTTAATAGTTAAAAATAAGAAGTACTTTATTTTTATATTCAACTAGAGAATCAAAATTACAATCCAATAGTAATATTCGATATTAATGAAGGCTACATTGTGAAGGCATTAACACCTCTCAACTTATCCATCGACTTCTGAGGAAAAATGTGCCAAGACTACATTTTCATTCTTCATCGCGCTGGAGTGCGCTTATTAAATTGTATTTAATCAGTTGGCCGCGTGCGTTTAGTTTTATTGATTAAACCCCGTTTCAGAAACCTTTACGATTTCAAATCGATATGATCGAAAAAACTGAGAAAGTAATGTTATCCACAGAAATTTCTTTCACTGAGGGATGTAGAAAGATAAAATAATTTTAAACTACTTTAATATAAAAATACTTCTAAATGTTATATTAAAGTCTATAAAACAACATACACAGTTTTTTATACTAATTTCTCATAATTCATAATTGTTAACGCATTGGGAGAAAATGAGCTACCTGTCGTAAAAGGATGAAACGATATTTTTGTATGGGAAAAATCCGCACGCCTTTTTTAATTATTTGTAACAAACCTAGACTTTTGTTTTATAATCCAGACGATATGACCAATGATAATACCTTTCTTTGCTCGTGCCAAAAAAAAATTGAGATCAGATTGATACACTCCAAGATATTAACTAAAATTTGATTGAAGACCCCTGTCGTAAAAGGATGAAACTCAGTGTAAGTATGGTTTTAAATATTAAATTTTTGTTGTATAAAATATAAAATATAAATGGTAATAAAAATGTAGAAAATAACAAAATCTGAAATTTTAATTAAACATTTAATAATAAAAACGTTTTGTTGTATTTTGTTCTCATTATTAAAAACATTAAAAATAATTATATTTGCGATAGTGTGTGTACATGGCATTTACAATTATCAGCACAGATTATAATTGATTCTAATGACCTCTTCAGTTCTATATATGTCTTAGGAAAATTTTTATATTGATTGGAAAAAAATTTTTAAAAATGTTCATGTTCAGAGAAAGAAAGTTTGATAAATATTATTTTTTTACTTTTCAAAACAGATTTTTTGTGAGTGTTTGAAGAGGATTATGTTCTACTCGGTTTTGGAATTCGTCTCTTGGTCTTGAGATGAAGGGACGATTTTTTCGAACTAATTCCCTCGATGGAGAGTAATCTATTAATATAATTCGTCAGATGCTTTGGTAATATAATTGATTAATACTGATCATTGACTGAGTAATAGAATATTTGTTTAGAAAATAATAGGATTATAATAAATAAGTATTATGAACATGCAAAAAAATTACAAAATAAACAAACATTAACTTAATTATAAATTTTTCCTTTACCTTAGTAACCAGGGATGTTTAAAAACCGATAATTATTAATATAATTTATTAGTTTTATTGAATAATCTTCAAAAATATAAATTTAAACAATTAATACTGCAAAAGTAAAACTATCTAATAGTTTAATAATGAAATAACCGAATAATAAGACTCAGTTATTGAAGCAATCAGTTATTATAATGACTGTTAGTTATTGATATAATTAATCAATATAGTTACAGCTTTTATTTCTTTCGATTTTAGAGGAGATTAGAATTGGTTTGGCGTTTGTACTTGTACATATAGTATAAATAAAAAAATGTATTTATAATTTTTCATTTACAGACACAATTTACATGAGAATTTGTTCTCATTTAAACACAGTTTCAAATTTCTCTATCTCATAATCACATATTTAATTATCTGTTTTTCATTGAATAATATTAATTTTTAATTTTGAAAACTGTTTACAAATATCACTTGTTCACAAACACAACATCAACAAACACCGTCTTGTAGTTTTTACCAGCTGATTGTAATTAAATTAAGAAAATACGGAGCTATTTTCAATTAATCGCAAATAAGTCACTAATATCTTGTATTTTTATTTACCAAATATGGTCTGGCTCGGTGACTTTGAAGAATCTCGTTGTACAGGTGAAAAGAACCACGACAGCAAAAACTGTCCAATAATTATTAGTGAGACTAAAAAGAAATTGGGTTCGTCGTGTTATGATATGTTCAAGTCTTTTGATTTAGTTCAATTTACCTGATATTTAGTTTTGAGGTAGGCTTCTGGTCTTTTTTCTTCATTTTTAATACACAATTCAACACCCTTTATTCATTAAATCACAATTTGCCCAAGAATTTTAACGGAGAGAAAGTTTATTTAGAGATGTGGAATTTTTGTTTAATATTGAGTTTGCGCTCGGCATAGCAATTTGACCATTGCGCCCTCTAAGGGTGTAAACCAAAATTCTTTTTTGAAATTTTGAAATCAGTACGGGTAAACTGACAAAAATTCATTTGTATTTTATTTTTATTATTCATTAGTTTTTTTTGAAACTATTATCAATTTTATGTTTGCTTTATAATTTAGACTCAATATTGATTGGCCCAATAGATTTTTTCTTTTAACTCAGTTTTGTATAAGAAATAGAACTAAATAAATTACTACGAGTATGACTTATTTTATCTGCCTCTGTGTCCTAGCGGT
>JXOV01007320.1:528-13428 GCA_001014945.1 Clogmia albipunctata | reverse complement strand
AACCCTTGACTCCGAAGAGGCAGCCGGATGTTGCCGTTACCACAAGACAGATTGAAAATGTACAAAGCTACGCAAAATGGTTACCTAACTTGTTAAATAGATCTGTTGTTGTCTAATTTGCATTTAAACTGACCATTTATAGCTTAATTTTAAATTCAAATAATAAAATACTCTCTTTCGAATGTATTTAATTGAAGATTGGGTTAAATTGCTTTAGTTTTTCCTTAAGAAATTGATAAACAGCACCGGTTTGCGTTCCTCTACATGAAAACTATTATGAAAAAACTATGCTGTCCTTGTCTTCTAAGGAAAACAACTATTACCCGAACAATTAAACTATCGCAAATTGATATCGTCACGCTAAGAAGCTTCGTTCCCAGGAAAAGTACTAAAGTGACTTTTATAGGAAAATTGACAGGAAAACCGACGAGTGATAAAGACCGGCCATTAATTTGTTCCTGGTAAAAGGTGATTCATCGCAGTTGACGACAAACATAACCCCAACAAATTCGCAAAATTTTCGGTGAAAGCATACATTAAATTTTACTCGTAAATCAATATTTGGATTCAGGATAAGAAAATATTTGCATAAGAAATAATGTACTTTGGGGATGTCATTTTTCTACGAAAAGGGATACTTTTTAAAACAAATATTTAGATGAAATCAAAAGCATGTGTCAGATATTTATTAAAATTTTATCATTTTCATTGTAATTTTTGTTTCAAATTATACATTAGAATAGAAATTAATAGAATTGAAATTTGAGGATTTCTCTCAAAGGTTCATAAACATTTAATTGTTTATTGTTGTTTAATTACATCAATATAAGTCAATTACCCGATTCATTCTTGTAAACATGTTTTGAAAAGCATTATGAAAATTTTGTAAATTAAATTTTATAAACAAAGACAATGCCAATTTTAGGTACTTAACCCTTAAACTCCCTAGCGGGCCTTTAGGCGTGCTATCTTTAAGTGATAATATATAATAGATCAAGTACATTTTTAAAACATTACNTTGTAAACATGTTTTGAAAAGCATTATGAAAATTTTGTAAATTAAATTTTATAAACAAAGACAATGCCAATTTTAGGTACTTAACCCTTAAACTCCCTAGCGGGCCTTTAGGCGTGCTATCTTTAAGTGATAATATATAATAGATCAAGTACATTTTTAAAACATTACTGAAATTTGTTAAAGTAACTATCTGTTAATCATATCTAGTTTAATTTTTTGAAATATCTTAAAAATTGTTTGATATATTGCAATTCGAATGATGAATTCGAAAAAAAAGCAAACTAGACTTATTTTTTAAAAAGTGTTTTTTTTAAAAAAAATTTAGTGCAATTCTGTATCGAAAAGTAGCCTTTTCTTAACGCAAATTATTTTTGTAACGGTTTACTTTTCTGCTAAAATAATTCAAAACTTGCACGCAAATTGTCACCAATTTAATGGAATTACATATTGTTGTCATAACCAAATTTATTTTTTAAATTTGAAAACTTCGTTGTGAATTTTTGTTGCACAATTTGAAAAAAAACCACTGCGAACGTTTTATTAGTAATTATTGATTATTTGATATTTTTTCGGAATTACTCAAAATAGCGTTCGATACACACGTGAAATCGGTTATTACAGGATATTTCACCATTTGTATCGAAATATACTAATTTCACTGTAAATTTTGTAGCGAAGACGTTAGGTTGGCAAATTTTATGTTCGTCAACCCTAGTCGTGCCAAAAGACCCGCTAAATTTGAAGAGTTGTAAAATCTACAATTAAAAAGAAATTATCGTATAATAAGATTTAAAACCAATATGTTTATAAAATTCAATGATAATTAATAATTTTTAATTTCAACTTTAGTTAGGAATTGTAAAAAGTATAGTATGTAGTTTGAAGGTGATGTTACTTTAAACTCCACTGTTAAATCAGTTCGTTAAGAATCGTTTGCTTAGAACTTATATATACAACTAGGTCGATAAGATAATGCTTAAACACTAGGGTAATTGAAAGCCACAATCGTAGCGAGTGTTTAATAATGCTTGTCGTCCGCGTTTTAAATCAAATTGTATGCAATTTTATATTTATTAAAACAAAATTCTTTGAACGTTCGTAGAAATATATGTTGCAATGTTCCTTATTAAATTTCTATATTTTACTTATAAAATATACCTGGCATGGTGTGGGATAGAGATAGAACATTATTGAATTTTAATAAATTTAAATATGTCAGTGTAACGGTTTTGCAATTTTGTTAAACTTTAATTTCATTGCGGTGATCATAAAATTGAGAGAAACTTTTTTGGTAATCGGTTTTGATTTCTCCGGCACAAATTCTAATATTGAGGTATTATATTAGTTTCGAATGATGTTTATGTTTCTATTTCCTAACAAAAGTTGATTTCCATTACCGTAATCTGAGATAGAAATCCTATACATTCTGCTTTTCCTTAGATTACAGTAATGTTAAGTTCTAGTTCTTTCTTAATACCAAAAAGGCTTTTATATAAATTTACTCAATTCGTAAAATTTTTTTTCACGAAGTTCATACTTTAATAATGAAGAAGAATTAAAAAAATTTGAAAACCACTTATGCTATAAAACATCTTTGAAATTTGAATACCATAATAACATTTATTAATTTATATATTTTGATTTAATAAAAACACTTATTGAAACTTTATGGTACAAAATTTTGTATGTGAAATATAATCAACGTTTTGGTACTTGTGTGAATTGAGATTAAAAAAACTGGTTTCTTATAAGATAACATTCTTATAAAAGAAAGCTTTATAGTAGCATAAACCTGCCATTAATGAATTTTTTTCCGTCTTTTAAAAATTCTTTAAAACAAAGAAATATCTTAAAATCCTACATCAAAAGACTTTTCATATAGGTTTATGCTTTAAAAAAAGCTGGTTTCCAATAAGTGCCAAAGTGCGCTACTTTGTGTCCAATATCATGATTGACATATACTAAATTTAGACGTTAAAAAGTCATCAACAACTAATTAAGAGATTTTCGTGTATTTATGATTTGCATTCGATTTTCTTTTGATGTGTTATCAAATTTATACAGTATTATTAACTAGAACACATGGATTTTGTTCAACAATTTATAAATAGGCCAAAGATTTTTTTTACAACAATATATTCAGAAATATTTAATTCATTGAAATGTAAAGTTCAAAATATTTAGAATATAAATGACATCAGTCAAAAATGATATTTATGTTAATTTGTTTTGGATTCTTTGGAATTTCTATTAGAAAAATACAGATTTTCAATAATGTTTGGAATTATAAAACAACTATAATACTATGTAAAAATGTTCTTCTCAGTATTTAATCCATTAATATAATATTTATTAAATAATTTTATTATCAAGCTTTAAATATTACCTTTTAATTTAAATAATATAAAAAAAAAGAAAAACACAAGCCCACATTAAGGATTATTATAATATGTCAACTTCGAAATAACATGGGACATGATGAATTCGTTTCAAGTTTTCCCAATTTCTCTTAGTTTCAAAACAATTTTATCAAGAATTTTTTAATAACACTTTGAAACTTGTTGTATGAAATACGCATTTTTATATAATTTTATTAAAAATTTTAGTAGCCAATACTTCCTGTAGAAAGGAGGTCATAAACGCACATTGTTTAGTTATGCATTATTCGATACTCGCAGATAATCAAAAATCTTGTAAATACGCATAATTCACCTACTAAAAATAATAATTTTGGGTCTTTGTAGCATGGACACTAAATATTGGTCTCGGCTATACCTCTATGGTCTAGCGGTTAGCACCCTAGACATCCTCCTCGAAGTCGTGGGATCAAATCCCGGGTGGATATTTTTCTAGCTCGAAAAAGTTTCCATTTGTGTATATCTATAACATTGCGAAATTCTTATTCTTAGCGAATTATAAAAAAATGTAATGGCGCAAACAAATAAATAAAATAAGCGGACTGACTGGATCCGCTATTACCTGCCTACTAATACAGTGAAAAAATAAACAGTCACGTAAAGTCTAACATCCGTTGGTTGAGACTACCCCTAGTTCCGTCGTGAATGTCGTGGGAATAGTTCGTTCATATGCCACAGGACCATAGTTATGTTTCCTGTTTTTAAATTTCACTAGTGAAATAATCTATACAACACATTTGTTCAAAAGTGAAAATTTGGTCGCCATTGTTGCCCTTAAACTTCACAAAATATTGGTCTCGGCTATGCCATACGACCGTGCCTTTATTTCAAATTAACTTTCCTGTTTTAAAATTTGAATATTTACCGTTTCAACTGCCATCTGCATATAATTTGGCATTTTTGTTCGATATTGCACATTACGTAGATATCAGAGATAAATCTGCTTATCTGTAATGTAAGTAAATTGTGGTAATAGATTCATATTGTTTTAAATAGAAATTTATTTTACGTAAACTAAAACAAACGAATGTTCAAAGCAATAATAAAATAGGCATTTGCCTTATGACCAAGAAGTCAACAGGAATTCCAACTGTTAACGGTAACTTTACAAATTAAGATTTCACTTGTAGCATTTGTGTAACATGTTATATTTATAATTTTTTTTTTTTAATAATGATATTTAATGTGAAATTGTAAAAATTTCAGTGCTCTTGAGTGGAGTGCAAAAAACGTTATGTCCTGCTCGGGTGTAAAGACCTGTTTTTTAACTCGGAAACGATAAAACACTTGCCTTTGGCTCGATTGTTTCACTCGTTAAAAAGAGACGACATTTCACTCTTATAGCACAAATAACTATTTCAGATTACAATAATCACGAAAAAGGAATTCCGCACCAAAATAAACTAAAGGAAATTATAATTCATGTAAAAAGACTCTACGGCCATTTCTCCCAATCATGTTGGAAATGTGAAAAAAGAAAGATATTTTAATAGGTATAATTACTTTCAAATAAAATAGTTTATGCATTTTTGTTGCTAAAAATTGATATAAGGACACTCAGATTTGTTCTGTCAAAGTCGTTATTAATAGCTATTATTAATAAATTAAAATTATTATTAATAGCTCAAAAAGAAGCGAATTGCAATTGTAAAAAACTGTTTGGCAAACCGTAAAAATAAACACGGATATCTTTTAGAATACTCATTACATTCGTTTTCTTGAAACTTACCATTTTTGTGATTAATTATGGTCCATTTTTCTCACACTAAACAACTATTAAATAAATATTTTTAAAAAATCTGTTAAAATATACAAAAGGTAATAAATGCAAAACGATGACCCATGGATTTGAATAATGAGAATAGTCAAATAAAATTGAAATTAGAAATGAGAATAAGAGCATTTAAGTAATTGGGTTTAAATGGCAAAATCTCCCTTGATAGCATCATGTAAAGTTTTTTTTTGCTTCTCCAAACATTTCTAATTTAACTTATTTATTAACTAATAAATCAGTTTTTTTTCGTAGATTGTCTAATGTCAAAATGATTAAATACTTCCCGCCCACTCGAGACGAAAGCGAGTGTCAAGCGAAAAAATTTAAATTGCAACTGAAAATGAGTGTTCTGGGCGAAATTGTTCAATAAACAACACCCAGCTGGGATTGTCTAATGCCCAGAACGATTCCAGTAAAATATAATATAATAATCAGAGTCTCGCTTCTAATCCAAACCTTGTTATTGGCTTTTAAATCGGGGGAAAGTCCATTGAGCGGCGTCGTCGTGAATAAATTAAAAGGTTTTCCCCCGCCGAAGCCCGGGGGCGATGATTGATGGGAAATTCATTATTGACAGAACATTGATCAGATCTGACAACAGTTATTGTATCCGTTACCGATTAGCAAACCCAATAATTATACGCTTCCTAAGGGGAAGTGAGAGTGAGTCTCATTAGCGCTCATTAAAAACTGTTATCGGTAAAGACGACACGACATCATTAATTGGGTTAACGAGGGAAAATTTCTATAATTGATTGTTTGATTTCTAATAATATACTTCTATATTATTTAATTAAGTTTTTATAGATGAGATAATAAATCAATTTTTAAAAAAATAAATATATTATAGTGTACCAATAAAAACAATGCTCCGTTTAATCAATATGAAATAGTCCTTTTCAAGGCCATTCTTTTAAATAAAAATATGAATATTTTGGATATGTAATTTAGTTAAATTATTTTGATCGATTTATCGGCCTATATTCTCTTCATTGTAAAATTTATGGAAAAGATAAATAAAATTTGGAATCCATTCATCATATCCCTTGTTATTTTGTAATTGACACTTTTGAATTGCTTTTTGAAGACATATATTAGATGTTGCTTTGATGTTTTTTGTATTATACAAGGATAAGTAATAAGTGAACTTTAATCCGTCTCAAAGCCAAATGGTAACACATTTGAAGTGTTATTAATTGACTGATAATTCACAGAAAATAAAGAGTCATGAAAAGTCTAAATCCGTTGGCTGAGGTGAAGACTTTCCATGTTCGCTACAGAAATAGAAATTTATCTATTTCACTGGCTTATAATCATCCATGCGAGTATGCAAAATCAGCAGTTTTTAACAACGAAAACATAATTTGAGCCAACAAGTTTTTTTTTAAAAAAAGATTGTCATAATGTTTTAAAATTATTTTAAAAATACTCTCAAGTTTGAATATTTCTTTCAAAATATTTGTCATAATCAAATTGGTTTATTAATTTATTGTGTTAGTAAGAAATCGTTATTTAATTTTTTATTGGCCCATAAAATAATATAAGTTTTCACTAGTTTAGAAAAGTGACACATAACGAAAGTTAAATCAATTTTCATGTTTTTCTTTTCCCTCATTTAATTCTATTAAGAAATATTTTCACCACTTCTCCTATAGAGTCCTTCATAATGACACACAGTTTACTTATACTTAATTCAATACCCGCAGTCAATCAAATATCTTTTAATACAAAATTAGAACTTTGTTGCAAAATTCTACTAAAAATTATTTAATTCGTAAGGAAAATATATAATTTGCACGCCCGTATCGAAACATACGCTTTTCGATATCCATTTGAAATTCCTAATGTTTCACTTTATGGCACTCAGTGAAAATTTTGAGTTTTTATTTCACTAGTGAATAAAATGTCATAAACTATCCAACAAAATTGTCTCAAAGTTAAAATTTTGTCGGCATTGTTGCCCTTAAACTACACAAAATATTGGTCTCGGCTATGCCATAGGACCGTGATTATGTTGCAAATTAATTAACGTTTCCTGTTTATAAATTTTAATATTTACCGTTTCAACAGCATATAATTTCGCTATTTTTGTTAGATTTTTGGCGCATTACGTAGATATCAGAGATATAACTGCAATTATGTGAGTTGGACAATACGAAGTCGGCCAAACCTTCAGGCTCGACCATCCCTATTGAAGTTTCTCTCTCTCTACATTGAGTCTACGACATCTGAACATCATATGTTCGGGAGTGTCTTTCTCATATCAGAAGTTGCATCGATCTGTATCCTTTAATTTGAAGGGATTTAGGTAGATGCAAAAAGAAACCATGCCTGCTAAAAAACTGGGTTAGGAAAAAAAAATTTCACAATGTCTTCTTTCACACCAACGGCTTACATCAGGGATAAAACGTCTGGTCCAGGAGGCTTTATACTGGTTTCAATTTACCCTTTGTCTACCCAATTGTAGATTAAGTTAAAATGATTTAAATTCATCAGTTATAATTTTTGTCGTGTCAATATAAGAAATACAATAGATTATGACTTGATTAGAAAAAAAAATTAAAAAATCAAAGAAAACATTAACTATTATCATTTGATATTAGTATTCGGAACGTAGTGGATACTTCACTGTGAAAAATCTCCAAATAGAAACACTTTGTTACTATTTACAGGACTCGCTTTAATTCAATTTTCAATAATAATAATAATGTACAATATTTACAGTGTATCCGTATTTAAATAATTAAAGGGAACGGATAAAACAATTCTTTTTAAAAATTTCATCATTCGTGTATATGTATATCAGAAACAAAAATTGGTATCAACTTTACCGCACGAGTTAGCCTTATAAACAAACCCACAATTCCTTGATATCTCTGGAACCAGATATCGCAGGAGCTTCACACACAATATTACTCTTAACAAATCACAATAGTATATAGTAGGGGATAGCTAGGAATTCCGAAATATTTCAAGAATTCTGAAAAAATGATTCGTTATGTCGTAGTAGGCCGCTAGTAGCTCTCTTTGAAAGTCTAAAAACCCTGATTTCGTAAAGACATCGCTGTATAGCTAGAACAGCTAATAAAGTCACAATCTCGGGTAATATTTTTAGATATTTCGGCTGTTTAGGCAATTACGCACCGTAACTGACAAACCGCTTGACGTATTCAATACGTAGGATGCTATTTTAGAGATCAATAAATTCCCTACACATCATCCATATTTCGTTTTGACATTGGACTACTGGTTCAGAATCCTAAGCACTTTGAATATTATCCAAAATTTCAGAGAAATTGTCATATGAAACAAGTATAAGGTTAAATCAAGCAAAATAATCATTTTCTTTAGTGACATACTATTATAATTTGTTAAGAGTAATATTGTGTGTGAAGATCCTTCGATATCTGGTTCCAGAGATATCAAGGAACCGTGGGTTTGATTATAAAGCTAACTCGCACTGTATTTATAATATTTGATTGAAATCTCTTGTTCTCAGAAAAATTGTAAAAAAATCTTAATTTTAATCACATTATAAAAATATTTACAAATTAGGTATTTGTGACTCTTAACAATCTAATTTAAGAATTAAGTCGATAATAATATTTGCCAAAATGTTATACATTTTTGTCGATAATAATAATATTTGCACTTATCGACAAAAAATGCAAAATATTTAAAAGCACAAGTTTGTTAATACTCTTGATATAGAATTTTAGATGCTGACATCGTCAATTTGGTAAAACTGAAAATACGTTTAGACGTTTGCAAAAATTTAAAATATAATTTTAATAAAAAAATTCAGATCAGTTTAAATAGTTCAAAATTTAAAGGCTAAAATTCTTAAAATTAAAATATTTATCAACAGTAACAACACAGAGATGATTAAAAGTTTCTTGGTAACTGTTCAACAACTGCTAAAGTGGAGTTGTAATTTATTGCAGGGTGAACTCCGGAACCATGTCTTCTGCAACGGGCTCAGCAATCGGATTAATGGCAGTGATGCTGGTGCTGCTCAGCGATCGGTGCTGGACGATGAGCCTGCCCTCAGACAGTGAATTCAATTACAAAAGTCCCACAGGAAATGGTGAGTAACATTTATTATGACTAAGTGGATTTACAAATTATTAAAATGCAAAAACGCTCACGCAAAAACCTTGTGCGCTTTAATGAAAACAAAATCCTAATCACGTCATTTTTTGCAAAACAAACAAGGCGAAAGTACTGCAATCGAAAGTTTTTGATTGGGGAAATTGTTTTGAAACTGAAGCAATTTAGCTATGTAAATTAATTTGTAACGAGTTCTTTAATCTCTCTCCCTCTCACTCCGTAATATGCAAATAAATTACTAAAACTGACCACTTGGAAACACATAGAATTACGTCATTATGCTTTGTTTAAAAGTTGAATTATTTATGAAATTCTAAGGAACTGTTTAACATTTTAATTATGCGATGTCAGTCAAGGATTATTTTAGTTTTAAAAGTTGACAGCGCATTAAGTTTTTCACTTAAAGATGAACTTTTAAAAAAAATAGGTTTAACCCTTAAATGCCCATGCGGGCACGTTAACTTTGAGTGATAATATATAAAAGACTAAAGCATTTTCAAAACATCTTTTGATGAAATATTAAAGTAACTATATGTCAGTCGTGAACATTTTGATTTTTTCAAATATCTTGAAAATTGTTCAATTTATAGCGATTTAAAGGGTGAATTCGAAAAAAAATGAAAATTAATTATTTTTCAAAAATCCCTTATTTCAAAAATAATTGAAAAATATATGACAATAAAAATATAAAATTAAAAAAAATATGTCATAATTCTAACATATATATCTTGCCGTAATTTAAAAAAATAATTATAAATAAGTGATATTTGTAGATTTTACGGCATCCCAAATTTAGCGGGCCTTTAGGCATTCCCAGGTTTTACGGCCATATAAAATCACCAACCAGGCGTCTTCACCAAAAATTTTACACTCAACATAATTGAATTAGTTTAATTACAAAACGTATTATTTGAAAATACAATGTATAAAAGTAAACATAATATATTAATTTGGCATCTGGTAAATTATATATAAATTAATAACAAAAATCCATAATTTTGGTATACATTATTAACGTAATTTGTTTCATCTGAACCTAATTAAAACACATTAAGTGTAAATATTGTAGTGAAGGCTTCTGGTTTGTGATTTTAGATGGCCGTAAAACCTGGGAATGCCTAAAGGCCCGCTTATTTTGGAATGCCGTGAAATCTACAATTATTGCATTTTTTTATTTTTTTTCGGATTCGTGCTTCTAAAAATTTTCTTTATTTACGGTAATTTTTTAATTGAATAAAAAATCTGGGCAGTACAGGGTTAACCTTATTTCACTGCTGCCTCAAAAAATAGTTCTTAAAATTTTGTTAAGTTTGAAATGAAAGCTTTCAAGGAGATGAATTGTCTAATTTTTTTGTTTCTCTGTTGTGAGAGAAACCGTTTCAAGTGACGTTTAAGGTCCAAGTTTTTGTTATTTTGAACCGATTAACTGACCTTTCAAGTAGTAGACTATGAATTTTCTAACTACTAAAATGGATGATTTGAGATTAGTTTAAAACTAAATAGAATGTTAATAGTTATTTATACAAGAAGGTCGATAAAATAAGTCATTAAACACAGGAGTTGTTTTAAACCATGAGCGTAGCGAGATCCTTAAAGAAGGCTCGAGGAATAGTGTTTAATAATGCTTATCGACCGTGTTTTATACAAAATTTTATGCATTTTTAAATAAATTAACACAAAATCTTAACAATTTTTTAAATTTTTATACAAATATATGTTGCACTGTTTCACACACTATATTTGTCTTTGTTGCTCAATGCTTAATGCGGGAAAAGGATAGAACATTCCTAAATTAAAACTAAATTCATATATACCAAAGAAATCAGTGTAACGATTTTGAAATTTTGTTAAATTTTAATTTCATTGCACCGATCAATAAATTGAGAGAAACTTTTTTGGTAATCGCTCTTGATTTCTTCGGCACAATAGTTTTCAATGATATTTATATTTCTATTTCATAATAAAATTTTGATTCGAAACAGAATTTTTAAATGTAAAAATCCATGCCTGTAATCTCAGAGTGTCGGCTAATGTTCGTCAATATTTAACAGTAAAACTTCCAGAATCAAAGTAACTTTTTATATTAATTGATGAATTTTGTTTACGGAGATCACACTTTAATTATGAAAAAACACTTGTGCTATAATAACGGTTTTTACAGAACAAATTTGAATGTCATAATATCCATTTTAAGCAACAAAAATGCGTAGTAGACTTAATAAAGACACGTAAAACTCGTAAAAACGACAATACTATATGTTGGAAGTCCGTAATTTGGCGGAGTAGAATAAATGCATACTTTTCCGCCTTCAGTTATCTAATTTGACCTTTTATACAATCATGAGTATTATCATTGCCATAAAAATCTTTTTAACTCAAACACCAATAACATTGTAGAAATTTAGTTGATAAATTGAGTTCCAAAATTGTGTGAACAAAAAGAAATGGTTTCTCTCATAATACACCCCCTAAACGTAATGAGTAGACTACATTTATTAATGATGAATGTGACGTTATATGATTTTAAATATAAAATCAAAAAGCTAAATGAATTCAGCAAGTTGATAATTTTATCAGCCTTTTGTATATTTTTTTAATGAAATTAAAAACATATTATATTTAATTTTTTTTTAAATACTAAAAAACAATTTCATCAAACCAAATCAATTGAATGATTGAAAAGCAGTCGATGACGTTTATGACCTCTACAGACACACATTTACATAACCTTATTGTTAAGAGCCCGAGTTTGATATTAGAGCCATAAAATCAATTTGTAATGAATATTTCTTATAGTTTAAGATAAAGATTAACTATGATTAGCATTTTACAGTAATTCCAGGAAGTATTCGATTTATTGTATCAAGAATAAAAAGTTTTGTCAATCATTAAATATTTGTCAGATGTATTACATTGTAGTATCATTTCATAGATTATTTTTATATTGTTTTGTTTTATATTACAAAAGAATTTAATAACCATTCTACATAGGAGTACCAAAATTGACCTTTATACTTTAGGGGTGCTCAAACGATACCCAATCCAAGTATTTGACCTTTATTGTGTTAATAACATTTTCTATATAATTTCGACAAAATTATTACATTTTATGGGTTATAAGACTGCTATGGCTATAGAATTGAATTAAATTAAATAAATTTAGAAAATATGAAAATGTTTAATTTGCAAGTTCCGAAGAAAATGTTAGATTTCAATTGTAAATATGAAAAATCATCCAAAGATGAAAAAAATGTCATAAACTATCCAACAAATTTGTCTCAAAGTCAAAATTTGGTCCCCATTGTTGCCCTTAAACTACACAAAATATTGGTCTCGGCTACACCATACGACCGTGATTATGTTGCAAATTAATTAACGTTTCCTGCTTTGAAATATTCATATTTACCGTTTCAACAGCCATCTGCATATAATTTGTCTATTTTTGTTCGATTTTTGGCACATTACGTAGATATCAGAGATAATTCTGCTTAAGTGTAATGTATATAAATTATATTATTAGCTTTATATTGCTTGAGATGGAAATTTATTTTACAGAAATTAAAGCAAACAAATGTTCCATG
>JXOV01007314.1:0-30154 GCA_001014945.1 Clogmia albipunctata | reverse complement strand
CCCGGACAAAGTGACGAAAACGTAAAGCATCCCGAACGAATTTCAGCATACCGTCGATTACCCTCACGCTTTCAGTCCTTAAAACCGAAGCCAGACAATTCACCTGGGAACCCAAAAACGACCCACATGCATCACGAACCAGATCAGGCCAGATCCGCCACCGCCGGACAGCTAAATAAGAAATGAACTATAGTGTCTTTCTCCCCAGAATTAAACTAGAAACACCACAAGAAAACTTGGTATTCTGGCCCAATGCGAACATTAATTGGAACCTAGTGTTATGACACAGCAACTGATAGTAAGTCCTAGAAGCGTTAAATGAACGGGGCGACAAATCGAAGACTCCCCTTCCCTGGTCGATCACCTGTCTATACAGAACACAATTTTGCAATTTTAGGTAATCTAAAATATTGGTTTATACATATAATGCAAGCCATTCATTTCCTAGTAATTACTAGTCGAAATAATGAACTACTGTAAGCCCTCTATGTACGCCGTAACTCTTCCCTATTGTATCTAATGTGTGTAAAGGGGATTTTATATTATGTTCCTTACCACCATGACCTGGTGACACAATACCCCTATAACAAATTGTTTAGTTTTTGTCTAGTAATCGTTCCTTTTCCAAACGGAACTGCCTAAAATACTTTTTTCTTCAAAATCTGTTTCTTAATTAAATTCCTGATTATAAGTTTATTTCCAGGACAATCCAAACGTGTGATTAATGACTTGAGGCATTTTTTATCTCCATACTCAATTTATACCTTGACAAGGGCCTCTTGCATGACAATGCATCATTGATTATTTAATGACAGTCGATAAGCAGGAGCAGAGGAGAAGATGTAATGTCGCCAGGGACTGGGCAAAAGAATGGAACAAGAGAGGTGGATGGTGGAAGAGTTTTGAATTATTTACTGGGCATGATCATGTGGCGATAATTTCCTCGAGTTCGAGGTTTTCTTTGTTAGAAGAATGCCGCCTCGATAGAAATAACACGGAATTAATTTCGGAATCTAATCGAACCGAAAAATTGAATAATTTTGGTACACATTCGGGAACGAATGAAATAATAATATATACCAGTAATGAGAGAGGGATTGGAGTTACATTGAATATACAAGGTGGTGTAGTCGTCGAATTTATTTTTCTCACGTCTTTAATCAATTAAATAATTTTTGTGGCCCCTGTTCTGTGTCTTAATTCTGGACTCTTCAGACGCTTCTGAGGAAAGTCGAAACGCCGCCAACTCAATTTGTTTGGATAAGTCAGAGCTGTGCTGTTGAAGAAGACTCGAGTCTCGAGCGCCCAATTCCCTGGAAATTGCTCTTTTCTATTCTCTTTGCTGCTGAGGTAATGATGATTATCGCGCACTGTTTCTCTACGACGANACTCTTCAGACGCTTCTGAGGAAAGTCGAAACGCCGCCAACTCAATTTGTTTGGATAAGTCAGAGCTGTGCTGTTGAAGAAGACTCGAGTCTCGAGCGCCCAATTCCCTGGAAATTGCTCTTTTCTATTCTCTTTGCTGCTGAGGTAATGATGATTATCGCGCACTCTTTCTCTACGACGATTCACTCTTTATTATTTTAATTCCTAAGATCGTCTTTCTTGACGGTTCCGCCGCATGGATTCGGTTTCGATTAGTGCGTCCCAGATTACGCGCTGTTCCCTGCCATCATCAACATCGCTCCAGGTTGACTCTTTCTCCGAAACAGACCGGCGATACGGCCCAGAAGATGCCCCAAAAACCACCAGTTTCGTTTTTCTGTCACTCACTTTTCCTCTCCAGTCTCAGTCCCCTCTTCTCAAAAACTGTTCTTTCACATCCAAAAAACCTCCTGCCCTGACCGACGCCGAAGAATACACAAAAAGTGTCACTGACTTGGACGCTTTTTGCGAGGGGATGGTGCGCGAATCCGATAAACAAGACAAAGACGAACCGCAACAATAAATCAATTGAATTTCGAATTATTTTGATGTTTTTCTCCTCAAACCAACCCACCTATCTTTCGATTAAAACACTGTCTGTATCACTCTCTTAATTTATAACAGGGTGTATCCAATAAATGTTTTTTAATTTCAAATAACGTGCAAATAAAAACTGTGCGTACTTATAAATAAAACATTTCAATAGTTACTTTAAAATAATATGTTAAATCAATAGATACTTGTATACAAGTATAGCAATTATTACAGTTCTTTCATCCATTTTATATAATTTACTAAATCATTTATAAACCGCAATATATTTCTTTTCTTATATGAAAAAAAATAAATGAAAGTGATTATAATTAAACCTATATAGTTCGATTATTATATGAAAGGCCCAAGGGGCGTCAATAAATTATATTATTATTACTAAAGAGAAGCTAATGACCCAAAATAGAATACCCTAGAGGACATTCGTGGTTTAACCCTAAAGGAAAGAAAAATTAATACAATAAAATGAAACTTTGAATAATAGATTGATTTGTTGTTCTTTTATTAAAATTAAGTAATCGAAAACTTGATATTGTTTTTGTCCCAACTCTTTATTTTTATAGTTTGTTTATGAAAAAAGCCTAGAGTTCATTATGTTATATAAAATATTTATATCTTATAATAGTGACACGAGTAAATCAAAACACGAACACGCACAATAAATTTGAGATTCCTTAAGTGATTGTTTATACGTATATTAAAAAATCATTAAAATACAAAATCCTTATCAGGGCTAGTATTGTGTACATTAGTCGTTTACTCTTGTACGAGCAAACTGACGTTTATGCCTTAGTTTTGGAAAATTTCAATATAATTATTTTTATTTCTTGTTGTTTACAGAAGTCTAGAATTCTAGAACTGAATTTCAATATAATACACCCCCAGGTAGGTAATGAGGGTTGATTTTAAAAAAAATGTCTCATATTTTATTTAATACAAATCTAAAACTCATAAAATTACAATTTTTTAGTTAATACTTTTCAATAGAATTAAATCATGAAGAGACTAATTTAAAAAAAAAAAATGTTTTAATTACATGATATATAATTTAATAACTAATTGATGTTAATGGATAAATTTTCTTAAAATTATTTGGTAACTAAAATTATCATTGCTTCGTTTTTCAAACAAATAATTACTGTTGAGTCATCCTGTTTATTATTCATATGAATGTACACTTATCCAATGTAGAGCTTTGTCGAAATGATACTGAAAACCGAAAGAAAACATTGGGTAAACCAGTTTTTGTTTTCGCATTTATATTTCTGATCTGGACCGTGGCTTGATGATCTTTGTCTGTTTGTCTGTCTGTCTTCGAAGAGGGAGGAGGAGGTGCAGCCCCAGTGACGGGAACGAACAATGAGACAGCAGTCTTGGCCATCGATCCGTGGCGATCCAAGACGACCGACGAGCGAAGGCAGGCAGATGAATCAGACGCAAATGGCCAATCGAAGTGTGTTCGACGGACCAAAATGCATAATTTCACCCGAAACACACATTGTAATCGCAGCAACAATGGAATCAATGATAAAAAATAAAAGTCTCTTTTAGTCTACTTTGATCGATGGGTGAATTGTTTTCCAATTCGTCTTTGTCAAAATTGCAATGGGCCAATCAAAGGGCACTTTGAAAGCTTCCGCCGTCTCGCAGCCGTCTTTGTTTCAAGAGAGCTCGAATCCATCTTTTTCGGTAAACAGTCCCTAACAATGGACACGAAAATTCAATTTGGAGCCCAATTCCATGAAGTGTTGAACAGAAGCAATAAAAGTCGCAATTTGGATTATAATTTCATTTAAATTAATTCGGATTATTATAATAAGCAGAGACAAATCAAATTTGAGCTATTAAACGCACATTAAAATTCATTTCCATTTTTCGGTATTTCAAAGAAATTTGTTTAATTTGTTTAAGAGACACTACATTTAGATTATCAATTTAATTTCGTAATTGATTTCAACCACTTTGCAAAGTGTTTCTGGTGAATTGTTAATTAAGTGGTTTTCGCTTTACAAAATAAATATCACAGATTATTCTATTCAAATATTGATTAAGGCTCACTTTTAATTTTTTTTTTATTTTAATTTTTTGAATCATTTAAATATATAAACATAGTAAATGCTATGAACATTTATGCATGCATTTACTAAAATATGTATAACTCTTTTTCTATTCAATATATTTTAAACGTCTATAAGAATTCTCTGAGAATTTAAACACGTTTAGTTTTTATTAAAGAAACAATTATAAAAATTGGAGCCATTGCAATGGCTAATATTTTGCCATATTCAGTGTCACTTTTGTGCAAATAATTTAGTCTTAATTTGAGAAAGAAACGATTCTGTTAAGAGATTAAGAATATATTCATTGCAATAGTGAAAAACATAAAAAATGTTGCATGATATATTATGAAATTTAAATAATTTCAGAATTCATTGACCAACATTCGTGAGAGATTTAAATAATTACACATTAGATAATTTTAATTGATATATTCTTTTCTATTTAGTATAGAAGTCGTTTAAAAAATGATTAAGATAGATAATAATTTATTCAGGTATAAAATGTATAGTACAAAATCTTGTTTAAATTAATTTACAATTTGGGGCGTGTTTGAAAGTGATGACTTTTGCAATCATTAATTTTTAATGTATTTGATTAAATATGATTTTCAAATTATCAAAAATACTCTAAAAATTAAATAAAAATATTTTTTTCTGAAACTGTTTATATCGATCGTATAGAATCGTACTTATGATCATGCTGTAATAAAATGTGGTTGTTATAATAGCCACCTAATAATTTAGGATATGGAGCGAGTAAAAATAGGTAACCGATTTCATATGTGTATCGAACGCTATTTTGTGTAATTCTTAAAAAGTTACCAATTAATCGATAATTAAAAATAAAAACCGTTCGCAGCGTTTTTTATTCAAATTGTGGACACAATGTGTTCAAGTAAGACAGTATGTATATGAGAGTGAGTTGAGATTACTCACAACGAAATAGTTTGGACAACAATATGTATTTTCATCAAATTGTTGACAATTTGCGTGCAAATTATTTTAGAACTCCGTGCAGAAAAGTAAAGCGTTACAAAACTAATTGGCGTGAAGAAAAGTCTACTTTTCGATACGGGATTGCACAAAAATATTTTCGGGATTCCCAAATAAGTTTGTAAGATAGTGAATTATTTTTTTTTATATAATTCAAAAGCTGCGTTTTACTTTTATGAAATACAGATAAAAAGTGCATAGGTTTGTATAAAATGCGATTGATATGCGTTATTTAGTTCATAAGCATTTTTTAAAGCACTCGCTATGTGCGTGATTATAAATGTGTCTAGTGTTTAGTAAAACTACAATTACCGACCTTCTATTGTAAATATGTATATATAATAAAAACATCTTTTGGAATGATAAAAACAAAACGTATTCTTTTTATTGATATTGGCACGCTTAAACGATAATCCATTAACCGATTTCATCTTTATTAATTAAAAATCAGCAAAATATAATAATAAATAACAAATATTTTCGAAAAAAATGAATAATTCATTAATTGAATTGACGGCATTATTATATAAATTGGTTTCCGATTTTTAAAAAATAAACAATCATACAAAAATCGTATTCAATGAATCGAATTTATTAACTAATATTCAGAGAGATACGTTTCCAATAAAGACCACAATTTATTAGATATTGTGAACTAAACGAGACGTGAAATATTATAATTTGAGCCATTATTGTCACATTTCGGAGCCCCAATCAGAGACAAATCATGAAATCACAGAGTAATAATAAGAGGAAAAAATTAATAATTTTCAGAGATTGTGACTTCTAACACACATGTCGTCATTCGGTACCACCAGGTCGTGCGACGACAACGCCTTCGCATTCCTCCAGCAGTCTCTCCAGCTCGGGCGATGGCTGATTGTCTTTTATAACCATCCCAGAAATCTCAACCCTGTCATTCAGACACGTATCCATCATATTGAATGGAATTTCGATCGAACGATTATTCCTTCTTCTCTGCGCTGCGATTCAGATTGAGCCACATCCATCCAGCCAAAAATAATGATACTCATATGTCAGTAATAATGAGACTACCAGACGAACACAACAGAACTGAACTCTACCAAATTATGTCATTCCTTCTGTCCACGATAAAATAAAATCAACTCGAGGAATCTATATTAACACATCAGTTATGCTTCGTTCATTGATGATTTATTTTGATTGTAGGATTTTATTGTCATTAACGTTAAAAGATGAAAATGTATTCATTAGCTTATAAGATTAATTTATATATAATGGTTTAAATATTATAAGCAAAAGGATAATGTATAAATAGTTATTTAAAGAACTTGTGGGAAAAATGAACTATAATTAAACATGAGTAAAATTCTCGAAATGGAATGAAATTGAATTTTTAAAAACAAAAACTGTTTAATTTTTAGTTTTTCCAACTAATCATTTAAAAAACTTTATGCAATTCGCATATTTATTAGCTATCCATTCACGAAATATAGGATCCAAGCAAATAATACTTTTTGCACTCCCGTATCGAAACTTACGCTTTTCGATATCCATTTGAGTTTCGTAATGTTTCACTTTATGCCACTCAGTGAATATTTTGAATTTTTATTTCCCTAGTGAAAAAAATGTCATAAACTCTCAAACAAATTTGTCTCATTGGTCGCCATTGTTGCCCTTAAACTACACTAAATATTAGTCTATCGGCTATGCCATAGGACCGTGACTATGTTGCAAATTAATTAACGTTTCCTGTTTTAAAATTTGAATATTTCAACAGCCATCTGCATATAATTTGGCTATTTTTGTTCGATTGTTGGCACATTACTTAGATATCAGAGATAATTCTGCTTAACTGTAATGTAAGTAAATTATAGTAATAGCCTTATATTACTTTAAATAGAAATTTATTTTACATAAATTAAAGCAAACAAATATTCCATGCAACAATAAATTAGGCATTTGCCTTATGATCAAGTAGTTAAGAGGAATTCCAACCGTTAACGGTAACTTTCAAGTAAAGATTTCACTTAAAACATTTGTGAAACATGTAAATTTTTAATTATCGTTTTAAATAATGAAATTTAATGTGAAATTGTAAAAATTGTGGTGGAATGCAAAAAACGTTATGTCCTGCTCGGTTGTAAAGTCCTGTTTTTTGACTCAGAAACGATAAAACACTCGCCTTCGGCTCGAATGTTTTACACTCGTTTAAAACAGTTGACTTTACATTCTTGTGGCACAAATACCATTGTGAAAAGTCTGTTTTTAAAAAAACCAAAATAACGTCGTTGTCATAAAATAATAATTTTAACATTTCTTCTTTAAAAATCACTCAGTAGAAAATAGATTTCCTTTCTTTGCAAATCAAATCAGAATAGACGTCTATTTTTCTACTGTTACATAACAACAGGATTAAAAACAATTTCGTCTAATAAAATAATCACATTAAATATAAAATAACTGTGATATTTTCAGCCATTTATAAATAAGTGGAATTTTCCCTAAAAATATACTATTTTCTAATAAAACAACAATTTATTTGAATTTGTTCCAAAGTTAAAAATAAATTGAATGAAAAATTCAGTAAAATTTGATTAATGGTTTAAGAACATAACAGTTCGTTATAAATGTTTAATAACTTAAACAATAAATATCCCATTTGCACATTCAATATTTCATATGCAATTCATATTAAATATTCAAATACCTGAGCCAATCCTTATAACCACAATTTGTGACAGTTTGGAATATGATATTAAATATAATTTTTATTAGAATGTTTTTATTTATATTCTATCGACTTTGATAAAAATTTCATTTAATAAAAATAACATCCATAAATTTGATTGTTAACTTATCATTTAATTTTTTATGTGTAATATAATGTATGAAATTTTTGTGAAATTTATTATGTCCATTTTCGATTGTCTCTAACATTTCTTTAAAAAAGTACACATATACAAATTAATTCATTTCTATTATTGTCCAAAATTAACATTTGCAATTCAACGGAATAATACCGAATTCATGCCAATCAAAACTGAATAACATGGTAAATCTTGAAAGTTGTTATTAATTTTTTGTATCTCGTTTGAATAATTTGTACACATGAAATAAAACGCGAAATGGAATACATTACATACAATTCAAACAAAAACTTCATTAAACACAAGGTCTCTTTGAAATGCATGTTTTTACACTCAATTCGTTTTTTATTAGAAGAAATCTTTTATTACACATTTTTTCTTATACCCCATTGTTTATTTGAATACAGCTTTCAGATTCTATAATATAAAAATATTGCTTATAATCAAATCATTTTAATTTTTAGATTATGTCACTTGTAGAATAATCCCGATACACGGTCAGATGAAGTTGTCAACAAAAATGTCATTATTACGTCTTTGATGACAACTCATCATCGTTTTGCATATTTGACCATGCATGATCAAGAATGTCCGACTTTTTTGTCATTTTCTGTTCTAAGTATATATGTGGAATAAAATTGAAGACATTTTAAGAATTTACATCTTAAAATTAAATATATAATTTACAAAAATCGACAAAACAAATGAAATACTATAAATCGCAAATGCGAAATAAATGAAACAAAAAAAAGTCGCCACAATGAAAAACAGAGAATAAAATCGGTTTATTTCTCAAATAACATGTACCGTTTTGTTACTTGAAGGCATTTGGAGGAGTACATAAACCGTAAAACGCAAACCATGTTCAAATCAACCCATATATTGGAAACCATCCCAGGTATGTTCTTCTCTGCCGGGGCATAGTGGGTATTATTATTATGAGCGTGGAATTCCCGATTTACGGGATTGGGGCGAGAGAAGCAGAACAATGGCGAAAAATCCCATAAGAAATTACAAATTTATTTCACTTAATTAAGCACATACTACCACTACATCGGTGGCGAATAAATTTGCGGAATTGTACTGGGAGGAATGTTATTCGGCATCTCCCCAGGTACCAGTTCATATGTAGATTTGGGTGCGAAAGCGAATTCTGTCTGAATTTGTTTTCATTCATCCATATTCATTGGAGGGGCATAAAGGTATCTTAATAATGGATAGAGTCATATGGACCTGCTTTTAATTGGCTTTGGAGGCGAAAAAAGGCCCTTGGCCAGAGATAGATCTAGATATGTAGATCTATTCTACGGGAAAATGTTGCTTTATCGTTTAATTAAAACACTATATAACATACCTTTCCTGTGCATCTTTTTGAGAAGAAGACGCTTTAATTCACCTTTCCGAGTTATTAAGCAGTGTTATCGCCTTCCGTTTCGCGAGGCCTTTTGCAATAAATCAACTTTGGCCGTTCGAGGGAACCGGTCCAGTCCAGAGGAGATGTGAAGCCCTCCAGTCATGTAATCAATAATAATGGGATAAAGTAAAAGACGACCAACGCCGATCTACATCCACTTGATTTTCCATTATTATTTACTTGCATAAACTGATTTCAATCAACCTTTTATTATTGGATTCCGATCCGAGCCCAAGAATAAGAAGTCTCCCTTAAGTAGAGTAGTCGATGACGATGATGATGACTCTCTGGCTGGATGGATGTGCAAAAGAAGCACAAAAAGCGCCCAACACTGCCGACAGTAATTGAAATCAGACGGGATACATAAATTTCCGTAATAAATATTATTCAGAATTTTATTTGCAAAATGCCGTCGTCCATTGCCATTTTATTTCAATCCCAGATGCAATTCTCTGCTCGGCTCCTACTACAGCACACTAAGACCGGATTTCAGAGATGGAAAAGAAAAGCCCTCTTACAAGCGCGTCTTTGAAAGAAGCATTTAATTAATGCAAATATTTTTCTGCAAATTTAAGAACGCGCTGGATCTGTTTGGAAATAAGAAAGAAACATTACATGGTGTAAATGTATCTTTAAATTAACACAATTATCTCGAATGTCTCTCGATGTCGGGTATAAAGAGAAATAAAATATAGGTCGCCCCCACGAAACTAAAAACATGCCTCATTCCCCACCCACATGCTTTTATCTTTCCTGCCATTTCCACACCAACACGTCCTATTCCAGATTCATCCATTCATTGCAATTTTGCCGCAGATTGTTGTGTCTCTCTGTGTTCTTCAGGTCGGCTCCTCCACCAGGTAATGGAATAAATATTATGACTCCGATTCGACAATGGGTCTCGGCGTAGGAATTGGAGAGCTCAAGAGTCGTAAACAGCTTTAATTGTTATGTTAACGGCCATTGGTCATAAGCCATGTCGTTTTTAATTTCCTCCATCAAACCATCCTTGTGTCATGCCCATTTAATCGTCCTACCTGTTTGTGGTTTAATCACTGAGGACAAGCATTCAACAATGTGGGACGTTCTTCCATTTCTCTTGCATGGCACACACTTTAAAGATAGCCAGAGTTATTATATGCGTGGCGTTAAAAAAACAATTATTACAATTGCTACACAAGTACGTTTAATTATATTCAATAATATTAAACTTTGTTTATCCAATAAAATAAGTTTTCATATATTGCTAACAAATCATTAACCCAATTTAGAAACTAATAATGAACTATTAAAGTTGTTAAATACAAAGTTCTATAAGTACTTGTATGCTCTGAAAATGTATTTTAATTTAATTGATGATTTTGTAATTTTATACAATTATTTATTTTGAGATAATTCCAAAAAAATTATATATATCCAATATAAATTATATAATATGGTATGGTAGGTTGGACGCAGAACTCGATTAGGGATTATTTTAACGATGCATAATAACGTATCACTGAGTGTATGGTGGACAGTCATACGGCTCTCCTCGTATATCGTCCTAGCTCTCCCTCCCAATCACATTTACAGACCCAAACTAACTTATTACTATCGACACAGTATTTCAATATAATTAAGAATAATTCTTTAAAATGATCTTGAAGAAAAAAAAGAAAGGATAGGTCAAAAGTGCAATTAGATCCGCAATTCAGCACTTCACACTAGGACAGTATAGGTCTGTAATGCTCAGACCTATATTGAAGAGTTAGATTTGTGTTATTTCATTTATATGTACAGAAAGTTTTAATAATTAATACTAATTATTAAATAGTGGTGATATGCTAGGATAGGATAAATTGACCCACTAATTTAATGAAGTTTCTAAAAATAATCTGAGGATCGTTTGGAAAGGATAAAAATATTATTAGACCCGCCATTCAGCATCGCACACTAGGGCAGTAAAGGCCTGGCCCCTTTACAGAATAGGTTAAATGTCAGTAATTTGAACAATTAGTATGATGTTTACGAACAGTAGCAAATGGATATAAACGAAATATAATGGGCTNTGATCGTTTGGAAAGATAAAAGTGTTATAATACCCGCTTTTCAGCATCGCACACTAGGGCAGTAAAGGTATGGTCCTTTAGAGAATAAGATAAATGTCAGTAATTTGAACAATTAGTATGATGTTTACGAACAGTAGCAAATGGATATAAACGAAATATAATGGGCTGACTTTCCCAATATAGTGCTTTTAACCACAATAGTTTTATTTAAATCAATATAAACACAACATTAAACTTTGCTCTACAATTTATTCAATCTCTCACCATTCCAATCGGTCACATTTCCCAAAAACAATACAATAATAACAATTCAAATTCCGGTTACTGGTCACTGTACATAACAATAGTGACTAAATTTAATTATCAATTACATTATATGTTGGGTACTTTTTAAGAAACATTGCCTGATAAAAATATCTGATTTCTGAATTCAAGAAATAATGAGCGATATTTCTTTGTGCAATTCCGTATCGAAAAGTAGCCTTTTCTTTGCAAATTGGTTTTGTAACCGTTTANTATCATTCAAGTTATGTGTTGGGTACTTTTTAAATAACATTGTCTGATAAAAATATATTATTTCTGAATTCTATAAATAATGATCAATATTTCNATGAGCGATATTTCTTTGTGCAATTCCGTATCGAAAAGTAGCCTTTTCTTTGCAAATTGGTTTTGTAACCGTTTACTTTTCTGCACGGAGTTCTGAAATAATTCCAAATTTACACACACATTTTCACCAATTTAATGAAATTACATATTGTTGTCTAAACATTTCGTTGTGAGTATTCTCATCTCACTCTAATAAACACACTGTGTTTTACTTGTTCCACAATTTGAAAAAAAAAACTGCGAACGGTTTTTATTTTTAGTTATTGATTAACTGGTATTTTTTCAGAATTACACAAAGTAGCATTTGATACACATGTGAAATCGGTTATTACAGAACTCATTTACCTATTTTTACTCGCTGCGGTCTTCAAAATACATACATAGTAAATTCGAGCTGTAATAATTATAAAATTTCACCACTTATATCGAAATATACTATTTATATGTTAAGTTGGTTTTTCAATGATAATACAAAATATGTTAAAGAATTGAATTGCACAAAGTAATTAACTATAAACCTGTAATTATTTTTGTAATTGGTTAATAAATAACCTTTTTTAATTAATTACCTTTAATAATTA
Source organism: Clogmia albipunctata (assembly GCA_001014945.1). NCBI lineage: Eukaryota > Metazoa > Arthropoda > Insecta > Diptera > Psychodidae > Clogmia > Clogmia albipunctata. Next base: position 17,615 of record JXOV01007314.1, on the reverse strand, counting down.
AAAATTAACACGAAACAAAATATATTAAAATAAGAATATGAGTATTTATCCAATAATCGTTGTTCTTTGGCACTTGTCATGCAATTCTTTTTATTGAAATGGGAAATTACCATTTAATCCGTTTATGTAAGACATTTACTGCTGAATATGTTTTCATCTTGTTGCCGTGGTGTCGTCGTCTTAAAGTCTCTTCTTTTACAATCGTCTTCGCGATGTTATTCTTGGCCTCTTCTCTATCTCAATCTCGTCTGCCTCTAAATGTTAATTCAATTACAACATTTTTATTAAGCAAATTTAATTATACTATTTTATTGCCGTGTTTAACGTATACACAAATGCAATGGTCTAGAGAAGGCAGATGATAATAACCGGTGTAGAGTTCAGGTTCAGAGGGGGCACTTGGGAGACAGACGAAGATGATTCTGGGCAGAGAGCGGCGTCGAGGAGGAGAAGGTGGAGGAGACAAACAATGTGTTCAGTCACCGGATGCATGAACAACTAGTATTTTTGTGTCGAGCTCCAGCGGACGCGAACGGAATCTCATCGCGCGTCTCCGCTTCTGCTTCTTTGCATCTTTCAACAGCAGCAGCCCGCTTGCAAATTGTATGGGAGGTTTTCAAACAAATTTTGCACTTGGCAGAAAAAATTGTTTCAATTAAAAAGCTTCTCTCTACTCTCTTTTAAACCGGATCGAATACAAATGTGTGCACCTATCGCTGCAATAATGGACGACATTTCGGCCCCGTTTGATGGAGCCACTCCGATTGTCCTCTGACAGGAATAATAAATTGACGGCCGGCTCTCCATAAGCGGATGTGTGAGAAGTTTTTACTGCAATTTGTTATGTTTGTTTCAAGGAAATGCAAGATTGATGATACTTTTCATTTCTAATTTCGTTTTCTTACAGTGAGAATTGATAACTAGTTACATTCAATGCTTTACAATATTTCGTTAAATCTTTACTTAGACTTATAATTAGTCATTAAATACTTAATGGTCCATTTAATTTAAACGTGACGTTATAGGTTTGGAAAGCATTTCAGCCAATTTAGTCTGTAAAAAAGTTTCTTGTAATAATCGCATAATTCATTTACAATAAATATTTATATTTGGGTTTTGTTATAGATATTTTAAGATATAATCAGATAAAAGATATATATAAGATATAAGTCAGGTTTTTTCAAATTTTTTATCTTAAAACTATCATGGCTGAAAGACCTCCGACACTGGTACGGAAGCAGCGAATAGGATGACCATTGCGAACATGATCGCCAACGTCCAATAGGACATGGTGCAAGCAAAGAATTATTAAAATCTTTAATAATACTTTTTTATAGTAAAAGCTATTTTTTTTAAAATGTTATCCTAAATAACTGAGAGAATACGTATAATATTGATTTAAATCATTATTATTAAAAACTACATCTTGTTCTATTATTTTTGGAAGATGTAGGTTTTTATAATGAGTCTTTAAATTGATTAACCCAATAGTCTAATATTTGTTTTAGAAAAACAGTTTTTTTTTAATTATTTATCGTAATCAGAAGAAAAAAATTGTAGGGTGTTTGAAGAGTACTTTATAACATTGTGGTTTAAATTTGAAATTCAAAATTACAAATTAAAATTATGGTTAACAAATTTTCACATTTTAATTAAAGTGATAGAGACAGGGCCAGAATATTGGAGAGCATCAAATCCTTGTTATCCTTTTCGGTGTTTAACAGTGTTTGTTAGGCAATATTAAAACAGGGGACAAAAAGCGAAGGCCAGGAGACAAAGCAAGAGAACGCACATTGGAGGTAGAAAAAGTTGTGATAATTCCGAATCTGATAAATGAAACATTTTTCAGTGACACTTTTTTATTTCTCTTTTCAGCAGAAATTTGTGATAGGTACTACCGCAGGTATTTTTGGTGATTCTCTTTTGATCGAGCATCCCTGGCAGAAGAGAGACGATGGCGACATCGATGATTGTGAAGAACGATGATGAAGGAATAATTTGGACTGGAGGATGTTGTTTCTGATACATCATCGATTCCAGGGTGATAACGATCGGAATATGGAGTAATTATTATTATGCCAGATTTCCAGTTTTTCGCGTTTCGAAACAATTTCGCGTTTAATAAATATTAAACAGAGCTAAGGCTCGCAAAAATGTGTGCAGATATTTTGTACTTGTACACCTTTAAACTGAAATAAATTTAATCACATTCTGCTTCCTCTTCTTATTATTAGTCCCCACTTCGTCTTATCGCTCATATCGATATTGTGGCGTGTGTAATTTTATTTGGAATAATTGATATTTAATTAAATTGTTACATTTGGGTTATGTAAGGTATCCTGGGGAGTAATTAGTATGCCAATTAAGATGTTTATTAAATTTCAATTAAGGTATTGAAGAAGATGTTCTTAGAAATTAAGTTTTGGGTAACGTACACATTTTCTTTGGAAATAAAGCTAATTGTTTCGAAAATATGAACCAGGTGGTTTTGGAAAGCAATTTCAATCAATTTTGTTTTAGAGATATTAATTTAAGTGGTTTTTCAACGTCCATATATGATAGTATAATTGTTCATCAAATTAACAGTCAAAATTTTAAGAAAACATTTAATTTGAACATTTTTATAGGGATAAATTGTCACAGGAACTTCAATTTTACACATAATATTACTCTTAACAAGCCACAACTGTATGTCACTGAAGTAAACGATTAATTTATAGAATCTTGCCTTATGTTTGTTGCTTATAATAATTATGCTGATTTTTTTGGGTAAGTTCAAAGGATTCCCAAAGGTCCAATTTCCAAACTATGTATGGACAATTTGTAGGGAATTTAATGATCTTTATGCTTTTTTGTTGCTTAAGATTGATATTAGGACATTCAAATTTGCTATGTCAAAGTCATTATTATAGCACAAGTGTTTTAAAGAATTTTTAAAGCACGTGTCGATAAGCATTATTAAGCACTCGGGCCTTCTTTAAGGCACTCGTTTCGCTCGTGGCTTAAACCAAACCCTTGTGTTTAATAATGACTTATTTTTATCGACCTTGTTGTATAAATAACTATTAATAAACCTAAACACATATAGCCGTTTATTGGTTACATCGCGTAATAGTGTAGAAACCCACTAAGTCAGAAAATATTACAATAAATTTTGACTTAATTAGGTAATCTTTTATGTCAATATTAGTGCCCAGAGATGTACAAGGCGGATAGTTTTTGATAGTCATGTTCATTTTATCTGATTTCTAAAATTTTACACTCTTTTCTCATTCTTGAAAATCTGGATATTGTCTTTAATGACATTACGACCCGATTTTTTGGAATTCTTGGTATAAGATTGGTAGTTTATAACCTTAACTTGCGCTGTATAATAAATATTAATAAATTGTGTTCTTGGAAATAAATTGTTATAAAATATAAAATTTTACATTGAGATAAATTCAATTATTTCGAGCACTAAAGTATTAGGTTTCTTGATAAATTACTAATAATTTTAATTATAACTGTCATCTCTTGCTACGTCTATTTGAATTTTTTTTATGTTGATTTGTTTCATAACGAATAACATCTCCTTTGAGAAATCTCAACTCAAATCTTTATTTCCGCTTGCATTTTGGAAACGTTTTCTTTTTTCCGTTAATCCGATTAACACAATTTATAAAATAAGCAAATCAAAACCAAGTAATTCTTGGAATGGCAAATATTTGCAACAATAAAACTGTTCCGAATAACGTTTGGACAAAAGAAAGTAGAAATATGGTAATTTGATTTCTTCAAAAGTGTTTGGCATTTCCTTGGGCATAGTGAGAGAGAGCGAGAGAAAGAGAACATTTTCTAACAATGGGCATTCGAGGATTGGAGCAACATTCTGTCCGAAAAATTGAAACACAATATTTATTCAGGGCTTCGTCGTCGTCGTCGGTCCAACGACAACAAAAAAATCAATAAATTTGCATTAATCGGTCGTGCTTATTCCAGGTCCTCGGGACTTCCGTTCCGTCTCGAACCTATTAAAGGGCACCAGCTCCTCGAGACACCGGGACATTTATCGGTTGGTTAGCAATTGAATTAAAATTCTTCTCACGTATTGAAAAACGTGGCCGCCACCGCCGCCCGTCGTCCTTAAGGGAATTCCGAAACACACAACAAGACAACAAATCCTGTCCAACAATGGGGCGGAAAAGATTAGGGAATTTCAGCGCAAACAATACTTTGCTCGGGATGGATGTTTTGACCAAAATTTGGCTACAAAAAGTGCCAAATGTGAGCCAGCCACCTTCTCTCCCTGGGCCACATGTTTAATTATGCTGTTGCACGTTCCGTTCCTATCCGTAAATAAATGTGTGAAGTTTTCGATGAGAGCATTTCACAGATCAGAATACTTATTACAGATGGATCGATAATTAGGAAAACAATTAATTAACACCGTCGGTTTCGTGGAATAATTGCAAAGAAAGTAATAAATGTCCATTATTTTATATTTTTATACAATTTTACATGGTCTCTGTGTTACATAGTCATAGTAATTGCTTTCATTTAATATTTATTTAAACAATTTAATATTTAAAACTATTTTATATGGGTATCACTTAAATTTAAATTTTGTAGCTTTAAATAATTTTTTAATTGATTTACAAGTTGTCTTTCATTAAATAAAAAAAAACCAATATCAAATTGGTTGACATTAATTACATATTTTTTATTTTATAATTTTCATTTTATTAGATATTAAATCGGATCTTTCTACTAGTAATTTGCTGCCATTTATAAAATGGATACGGATGAAAGAAATAAATGGGATGGTTTCTTTGTAGTATATGTATTTTGCTTGGGTTGGTGGCATAAACTTGGTTCTATATACCTTCTAGATAGAATCATTGGTAGTAATCACATCAAAACTATTAATGATTTGGAAACTTATATTTCAGTTGTTGTTGTGCCAAAGAGAGAGACTTTCGTGTACTAAAATTAAGTATTATATATTAACCAAGATTAATTAAGAATAAAGTCGAGCTTATTTTCTTTTGAGGCGTTGTGGAGTCTATTTGAAACAGTCTGATTCAAAATGAGCGCTACATATGTTTATTTTGTTGACTATACTCTCCACTTTATGATATTTACGCAATTTTTTATTTTTAAGGGCAATCAAAGAAACTAACGCCAGAAGGTTTATTGCAATTATTTCCGCATTTCGGCATAAAACAACATGATATAATGTTCAGCGACTAAATATGAATGGAATTGTGGTATTTGTGCATTAAATTGGTTAGTCAATTTTATAGAATTAATTTATTCATATGAAATTAAATACCAAATATGTATTTAATAGTAGGTAATTAGAATGTAAGCTCTATTAAAAAAAACCTACTGGTCTGGCCATTTTATTCAAACTAGAACTAAGGCATTTAAAATTATTTTTTGAAACATGACTCTAATTTATCTTTGTGTAATAAATATTTGGTTTTAAATATGATTTCAAGGAAGCATATACTTGTATATTAGTAATTAAAATCAAATTTTTTTTCTAATATTTAATTAATATAAATCCACAACAAAATTANTAAAACTAGAACTAAGGCAATTAAAATTATTTTTGGTACATAACCCTAATTTGTCTTTGTATAATAAATATTTGGTTTCAATTATGATTTAATGGAAGTATATGAGTGTATATTAGTAATTAAAATAAATCTTATTTAATATTTCAATAATATTAATCCACAACAAAATTGNTTTTGAAACATGACTCTAATTTATCTTTGTGTAATAAATATTTGGTTTTAAATATGATTTCAAGGAAGCATATACTTGTATATTAGTAATTAAAATCAAATTTTTTTTCTAATATTTAATTAATATAAATCCACAACAAAATTAGGATTGTGTATCAATGTAAATTATTGTTCTTATTTTCAAAAACTTAATTTGAACATATTTTCAATATGAGATATTACATCTAAGTATTCTAAGACGATTTCCTAACTCTCGACATTCCCTTCACGCACATAGTTCCATTTATACATACTCGTATATCTGATAAATATCAAGGGTCTCCTTTAGCACCATCCACTTGGGGCAGGTGAGAAGTGGTCCATAATGGCGCCATTCTATTTATCGATATTATAGTTTGGAGTCGGCAATTTCACGTTTGGAACGTGGAAAAGGGGCGCTCAAGGATGTACAAACATTCTATACCTATGTATGAATGTTTGCTTATATATGTATTATAATAATTTCCGTGAAATCACCTTCACATGATGGTGCAAATATGTATGTCGGCAAAATATTTGCAAAAGCGCGCGTTCGCGGAACTGTGGACGCTCAAAAATTATGTTAAACGAGTATTGTTTTCGTATTTCCGACGATTTTCCACAGTATTCCTATGTGTGTGCATATATATTTAATGGATTTATCATGTTAAATTCTATTTATAATTAATATTGAATCCTCCGCAAGCCCTGAATAATGCACAAGCTTCACTCAAATCTACGGTGTGGTCCTCCTATTCCTGGTGGTGTGCTGTTGTGCGAAAACCAGACGCATTAGCATTCAATCTAATTATTATTTAATTAATAAGCTCCACCGAAACGTTTGTTTTAGAAAATTCACAAATACACGTGCAGTGGGGAATGTGGAAGGCCCCTGGGATGGCTTATCAAAATACGGTTCACCAAGGAAAAATTGCAAATTTACATAATATGCTCATTTATGAGACCACCAATGATTCCTATAATATAATCATTTTTGAATTAATCTACTCATATTTAAATACATTGATAACTGAATCAGCTGCTTAATTCTTGTTATCTATTATAATAAAAAGTTATGATAATTTTTATTCAAAAAGAAGAAAGAAGCTTTATCTATCTTCAAATAATTATTAAACCTGAGAAGAAGCATGTTTCATTAAATGCTATTTAAATTAATGAACTTGTTTATTATCTCACCAAATTTTTCTTATGTAAATTTCAAATAATTTAATTCGTAAATTTCTCAGAATTTGGCGTAAAAATAATCTTATAATATCCAATTTTTATTTAGTTATATTTTCTAATATTATTAATTAAGTAAGGGCCCCATTTCAAATTAAGGTAATATAAACATAATTAAATACGAGTTAGGTTCTAGAAAACGAACGAAATGAGTCTTCTAAAAGATACGAGTGTTTAATTATGTATTTTCCAACTAATTTTTTTACAAAATCTTATACGATTTGGATATTTATTTGCTATTAATTCACAAATTATTAAGTAAATAATAAGAAGACAACCCAGAGCGAAATTGAGATCTCAAAGTATGCATAATTCTACAGCATATTGTTGTTGTTGTAGGGTGGTGTTGCATCTCGACCTCAGGTCTATTTTAATCCCTGCACTGTTGATTTATACTGATCAAACGTCTATGCAGTCCACGAGTATATGCTCTGAGGTCTTGCTATCTATGGTGCAGAATCTGCATATTCCGTCTAAGTAGAGTCCTAGTTTGTGTAGGTGTTCAATTATTGTGATGTATCCTGTAAGTAGTCTTGTCATTATATGTAGGTTTTGTTGGTTTAGATTGCGACAAAAAGCTTGTCTATTTTTGTCCTGCATTCTTAGTAATTTCTTCTATTGTCTGAGTTTTTGTTATTATGGTAAATTACGGGACACAACAAGGAAGTATTGGCTACGAAAATCATAAAATTCTTTAACTGAATTGTATAATTGTTATATGTTTTTTTATAATATAGTAAAAAATAAACAAATAGTTCCCAGTTCCCACCACATTCCAGTAGGGAACTTGGAGTACAACATTAACCAACGGGTTTCGTGACTATTTGTTTTTCAGTCAATTAATATTCAATTAATATTCTGTTTCATAATAAAGTATTATTTTAAAAAATATTATTGTAGATTATAGAAAACGTCATTTTAAAGAAAAATATACAATATAATGAACTCCAATAAAATTTAGGTGTGTAAATACTTTATGAACGAAATGTTAGGATTTCACACTTGTCGACATTTACATTTGACCCAATCAAAGAAAAAGATTATATTTTATTTATTAGTACTCAAAACCGTTTCAAGATCATTAGAAATTTGTGAAATTATAAAAGTTATAGAGCTACAGATGTGCGAATTGGTCTTTAATAATAAATTTTTGAAAAGGATGTGGACGATCCTATAAGCGTAACTTTGCGAGTTTGAAAAAGGATGGTCTTCTTCGTAGTAAGTGTGTTTTGTTTCGGTGGCAAAAACCTGTCAATAAATACGCTCTATATAGAATCATTTGTTCATGGTGCTAATCACATCATAACAAATAATGATTCGTAAAAACATGTTATTCAATTGTCAAAGATTGACAAATGAATGGATAGGGCATTTGATAACTCCGATTACGTAAAACCATTTGGTTAGACCTAGACCGGTAACGGTTGTTGAGTTGTAAAAGAAGAACTTTTGAGGAGGAATGTACCAACTCGCGTTAAAATTGCGCTTATTAAATATTGTACTTAATCAGTCCTTTCCTTGCCGTAAATAAATCAACATCAACTGTCTCGTGCGGGTTCAATTTACATGAACACACATACACAACTTTAGACTCAATTGATTAAGCCCCTTTTCAGAAACCATTAAGATTTCAAATCGATATGATCAAGACAATCGGCGACTGAAAAGTAACGTCCTCTGGTGAATTTTCTTTATTGTAAGTAAACTTTTGTATATTAGCTAAATTAAATACGAGTAGATATCGTGTATAATTTTTCTGACTTTTTCTTACAGTACATATATTTAAATCATAATGTTAAAAAACAAACACACAAAAAATATACGTACTCGTATTTATGGGAGTATTTTTAATATTTAGCAGATAAATGTTAAAAAAATGACTACAATGAACTTTCTTTCAAGAGGGTTTTAAAAAACTGTAAAATTTCCAGCTTACAATTTGAAATCTTGTTGGAAACAAGTTGTCTTGAGCTTGAGTATATTGAGGTGTAAATTTTATAGTCAATTTCGAGTCTGACAATATTATAAAGAGAGTGAAAGACACAGGTTGGCGGGATTAGTTTCGACTTAAATCCCGTCAATGAACATGGCTGAACTGGTGAACGCCAACATCATCCAGCCAACGCATATCTTTGCGCCAGCAGTCTTTGTGCAAATCCGCCCTCGCCGTATGGAGGCAGTAATTAGCAAAGACACAGTCCCCGTAATTAATATTAACCGTTGCTGTGCGACGTCGGTGATCAGATTGTAAGCCTCTGTTTATCCATTTAATTATCTGCTCGGATCACAGTCTCTAATCCGTAGTAGCTGCTAGTGCTGTGACTAGGAGGACCGAGGCGAATCACTTCTTCTAGCTCCATTGTCACAAAGTTGATTAAGAACTTTAGCAGCGCAAAACAACAGAGCTACGCGAATTAAGCCCATGTCGGGCGTTTAATAAGCCATAACCTAGAACAGAGTGAGTGAGATCTAGAGAGAGAGTCCCGTATTCAGTGCTAATATGATAAGTGAACAGTTACATTGTATGTGTCTGCCTAACGGTACAATGACGCAAGTTTCTGCACATAGAATTTGCATGTTTTTGGCACAGCATCGCTTCTAAAAACGGATTATCTCTCGACAATGGAATCAATGTCGTTCAGTGTTTTGTTCTCCCAATCCCATGCGAAACTGCCGTCAGTTTGCCAAAAGTTTGTCAGCAACACACAGCTCGGGACCGACGACTGACCCAGCCACTCCAACTGGCCAGTTCGTGCGGTTATGTCCCTGGGGATTATACTAAAAGCGTTTTAAAACTGCCTTCCGTTCATCCAGACTTTTATTGGCTTGAAACTCTTTTTTCTGTTTTAGCCAGAAGATTAGATTAAATAATAGTTCCATTTCCGCCGGTTTTACTTTCCGATGTCAAATTCACCACTGCGAACTTCAATCCAATCCTAATCTATTAGCTCTCTATTAACAGAGATGTCAACGTTCACCTAATGGATTCTGTATAGATTTCTTAAAAGTATTACCACAGCAATCATCATAAAGTAATAATGTTATGTTCATTTTTTTCAAATCATGTGACCTAATTTTTTTCTAGATTTAATTAATAAGAATTCAAAAATAAATTATATTAAATACAAGTTATGTATTGACGAACATACGAATATAATAGTACGAGGTCGATAAGACGAGACATTATCAAGCACTTGGGTACTTAACTTTACGAACGTGGCGAGTGCTTTAAAGAAGGCCGTAAGCTGATTCATACATATCGATCGTGTTTTAGATAGGATGTTCAGCTTTTTAACCAAATTGTGCTAAAAATATTAAAAGATTGCGTTCTTTCTAAAATTCAAACCGATTTTTGTTCTTATTTACATTCTGCAATTTGGTGGAAAAAAAAATTAGTAATAAAATTTTTAAAAAATACTTCTTTATAATACTAGTGCAATAACAGTTACAACTAAGTTATTAAGATAAGACATTATTAAATACTGGGGTCGTTTAATAATAATGTATACAACAAGGTCGATAAGATAAATCATTATTAAACACAAGGGTTGTTTAAGCCACGAGCGTAACGAGTGCCTTAAAGAAGGCTCGAGTGTTTAATGGTGTTTAGTGCTTATCGGCCGTGTTTTATACAAAATTGTATGCCTTTTTAAAATGAATTTACACAAAAATAAAAAAATTATCGTTTTTTAAAGTTGGCTAAGCGGCTCTAAATTAAAAATTTGAAATATTTTGCGTCCCTCTCTTTCCCATAGCCGAATATTTTGCATCCCTCTTACTCATAGCCGCAAGGCGTAGTTCAAAGTTTTCCGATAGGTGGTTTATTTTGAAAAAAATCTCTAATACTGGCAAATTACAGGTAAACCACGTCCATCAAAACTGACGACCATATAAATTTGATGGGATTTTTTAACGGAGGTCACACTTTAATAATAAAGAAAAAACACTAGTCCTTTAAAGAATTCTTTAAAGCCCTTGTGCTATAATAACGACTTTGACAGAACAAATTTGAGTGTCATAATATCAATTTTAAGCAACAAAAATGCATAAAGTTACTAACGTGGCTAGTGCCTTAAAGAAGGTCCGTATTTTTATCGATCGTGTTTTATACCAAATTTAATGCATTTTTAAATAATTTTCACAAAAATTTAAAAAAGACATCTCTTTTGAATATTCAAATTTAAGATGTAGTATGGCCGAGACTCATTTTTGATGAGATAGGAACATAAAACCTTACTCTGACGCGCTACTCAGGTTTGGGGTGTCTATTCTTCACAAGGTCCGGTAAAGTATTATATTTAGTATGCAGAAGTGTTTGTAATGCAACTTTTTTGTTAGGGGTTTATGATTTTAAATAAAAAAGTCATTTATTACAATGAGCACTTAAATTCTTAGAAGGTGTTCAACGATACAACTCTTATTTAATGGGCACTTTTCGTGAAAAACTATTATTATTTTTTCATTATTTTCATAATTTGATATGGAATCTGGTTTCGAGAACTTTTATTTCTTAAATAAATTTTGAATTTAGTATAGGCTTCCAACGGATCTATACTCCTATTGTCTTACTGCTATAAAAATTCCATTGAATAAGTTTGTTGAAATATCGAAAATGAGTTAATTAACTGATTGATTAAAAAAAAATGTACAAAAGAGAATAAAGTCATCAGATGCAATCGAATTATTTCTCATGAAGCAATCTTTAATGAAATTTAAGAGGTCCAATGCAGAGTCCGGAAAGAAAGTCTCATTATTTTGCTAGTAATTGAAATACCATCGGAAAATTTACACTCTATTAAATCGGAAGAACAATCCATAAACAAGTCTCTCTCTCTTTAGCGCTCTCCTTAATGAACTGTAAGAATCAGTAAGTCATTTATTATAAAGACTTTTGCTTAAGCAGCGTGTCTGACGCTTTAATATTGAAAAGCCATTGGCATTAGTGCAAGTGGTAACTCACTTCAAGTGACTGAATTTGTGGAGTGTTTCCTTGCAGTTAAGTTGAGATGCAGCGCGAGGGAATTGCAATTTAAGGAGTAATTAAAAAGTGTTTAAATTTGGCCCAAGAAACACTATTCTGTGTATTTGCAAAAGGAATTCAAGCAGATCTTCATCTCTGTCCCGCGTTTACTTCCTATCTCTGTACTCGGGGAGGAGAACCAGAGCTTACTCTCTATGGCAAGCAGCAACTATTTGCACAAATTATTTTTGAATTTCGCTCCGCTTTCGCACACTGCTGCTGATGAATTGCCAAAATAATTCCTCCGAAACGGGACGACGACGTAAAACGAAATAAATTACAACAATAAATTGTTACAGAATCTAATTTTAATTTAAATTTATTATTTATTCGAATTAATAGTGGCTTGTATTATCTATTTTATGAGCTTCCCTATCTCGAAATAAATACGTACTCGTAGAGGGAATATGCAAATCGTATGGTATTTTTTAAAAATGTATAAAAGAAGATCGATAAGCATTATTAAATACTCGCTACGCTCGTGACTTTAAAATAATATTGTGGTAATAATATCACATATTATCAACCTATTTGTAAATTACTTATTACTGTACTGTAAATTAGGGCTTGTATTAATTAGAGCTTAATAAGTAAGGAGCACTAGTATTATAAAGACGTCTTCAAGAAGAACAAGTATTAATACACTAATATAAAGATTTGTTATCGATATTGCATAAAAGAATAAAAAAAAACATTAAAATCTAATAAAATACATATAATAAAGTTGTGATAATTTAAGTTTTGTATAAAAATGTAAATAATTTTGAGAAAATTTAAAATTAACAAAATATTCGTGCTTTATATTTTCCTCGAAGTCATCCTTTAACACAGTAAATTATAATAATATCGTAAGTTTCATGGCATTCATCGGTATTCATGTAAATGAGATAAATTGAATATTCCAAATGGTAAACACCATATCAGAGAGTAATTATTTTGCAGATAAAAATTGCGCGCGCGGTGTTGCTTGACTTTCCAGTGAACGCTCGCGTTCTCTCGATGAGGAATTTATTTGTCATTGCAAAGGAACAAGGACGAACATCATTTCAGCACTAAACGCTTTTATGGTCTCTTAAACGTTCCTAATTTATGTACCGAGCTCCATAAACATCCTAATTTCATTTGCCCAGCCAGGCATTAGAATGTTAATTAAAAGTCGACTCCAAACCGGGACGAAATTAGAATTTAATTTGTGTCTGATTCTCTGGGAGGGAATCACCTAACCTCCGGTGCTGGACTGGAAATCAGTTGCAGCCACAAAATGCTGTGTCAAGACATTGGTCAGTTAATTGAAATCGGTTGGACAGATAGATAGATTTTGGGATGGAAAATTGGGAATCAAAAGACAGTGTTGCATTTGGGAGAGCAGTGGGGAGCTACTGTTACTACAACTGGCCATTAAATTGGAAAAGCAACCGTTATTCTCACACCTCCGGAATTGTGTTTGCCTTTCTGTGTGGATATTGGATAATATACCCCCCATGATGGTGATCTCGCGACTTTACTTACACTTAAGGTGTCTCTCACAGTTCAAAGAAGGCCGGTGCTCTAGTAACTAACGTCTTTAAAGTTTCTTTTTTAATCCCATTTAAGAATATTGCTATAATGCTCTTAGTATAAAATACAAATTACAATAGCAATTTATAATATGTATTTAAATAATTAAAATTTAAAACACAGCCGAACTTTCGTACCNCGGTGCTCTAGTAACTAACGTCTTTAAAGTTTTATTTTAAAAACCATTTAAGAATATTGTTATCGTATTTAAAACCAGTTTTTAAATGATGATTGGACTTGAAAACGTTTTACAAATAATTTCCAAATAAAAAACCGACATAAATTTTATTAAAAATTAGTTTAAAATACTCTAAACAGCGTTTTTAAAAATTATAGACTTAATCTCGATCGCAAAAGTCTGCATTACTTTTGTGTCATAAACGGACTCCAAAATCGACATTAATAGAGATTGTTCGATTTATTAAAAATTATTATTATTCACTACATAGTATTAAAATGGTAGTAATCAAACTAGTCTCAATCTGCAGTAACTTTCTATGTATTTATATATACAGTGGACGCCGCTTATTAGGACCACTCTGGGACCCGAATAATTTGGCCCTATTAAGCGATTGGCCCTTTTAAGCGATTGGTAAAAAAAAAAAAATTGATCTGTAGATTAAGATTTTTAAATATGCACGAGTTTGTTCATACGTACATACATTCATATGTGCTTGGAAAAGAGTATTTATTAAATAATTAATGTTCAATATAAGTTTATCTTGTAAAATTTAAAAATAATTCAATCGTCAATGACGTATGCATGTATTGTGTCTTGTCAATCAAACAAATTTGAGCATTAATTCTTAAACGGTAATAACGAACGAAAAGAGACGTAAATAAGAAAACGAATTGAATTTAGCAATCTATTTAACAATTAAATATGATTCTGTATGTAGTGATAAATATATTGATGACCAAAAATTTACAACAGAGAGACGTGTAAACTATCGTGGTGTCATCAAATCGGCAATCACAAACATGAGAGGAGGCGATTTTTATCGAATTAAATAAACATAGGGCACATGGACAAGATTGGTGTTATACTCGTATATTGAATCATTCACTTTAAGGGTTGTATTATTATTTGAATCAACATTACTCTTTCAAAAACATTTGTATGTTATTAGGTGTCTGTAAAGAATATAATTAAATTCCAAATTAGAAAGTAAATCAGTATTAATCTAAAAATCTAAAAACCTTTAAAGAGTAATTTAATTCATACTAGTTATTTAAATTATAAAAGCGTTTAATGAATAGATATTCTTCAAAACAATTATTCAATTAAATTTAATTGCTGGTTGGCATTTCCCCAAAATATTGAAAAGCGAGAAACTTCATTAATTTATTTTTACAAAAGTTTACTTTTTGTGTGTTACTAAGGAAAACAAATATTTGTTTTTCACGGTTTTGGAAATGACGTCAGCGTTTTATTTTAATTACGGAAAAAGCATAATTAATTCAAAGAATACTGTTGAACAAACACAACTTCAGGAGACACTGTTTTTGAGTAAATTTCTCACCGCAATATTTTTCTACGAACTCGGGCAATTGGGTAACTGGGATTAAAGTTCCGAGTATCTGTTCCTTCCAGCAATCCTTAGTATAATTGCCGTTTGTTTATAATTTAAGTACTTCTTCATTTATCTGTCTGCTTCTTTGTTGCTGTTGGGAAGAAGAGGATCTGAAATTGGGCAAATATGATTTATAATAGATGGCGAAATGGAATTTAAGGATTCACTTTCGTCGTCGTCGCCGCTGCTTCAAAAGAAGCAGAAAAATACTAAGCAGAGATGTGCAATACAGGAAGTGGTTGTATATTCCAGAAAGTGGTTATATTTATTTGATCGCCTTTCAGATGTGTATGCCGAAAAATTAATGTCTCTTCTGGGGATTAAAACCCACTCCAGGAAGAAAGAAGCAGAGAATATTTTCCGTGGCATTTCAATTCATTTGATTTATCACTGAACAAGGATACTCTGTTTATTGTCCTCTTTGATTTTTTCATCCATCGTTTTTTCCTCGTTTATTTTGTTATTTATGCCTTTTAAATAAAAATGTGTGGTTAGGTCGTCGATTGTTGATGGTTCTCTTTCTGTGTAAGGGACTAGGGCCTTTTAAATGAGAATGAATGAGTGAAAAGGTTGATCTTCTATCAAATATTCTTATTTCCGGAATGTAAAAGTTGTTGTCATGTATTTTGTGGAAAAGGGAAACGTTTAATTCTTTCAGCTCGCATTTAATCGCATCAGCTGACTTTGGCATCGGTTCCCATGAAATCGATTTCCATGCTCTCGTCTCGACCATAAACTGGATTGGTCTTCTAAACGGATAGTCAAATTTTTATGACGGTTCCCGGTTCAGAACTCCGTGACAGGATTATTAGCACTTGTCGGTGAGATTTCTCACCTCCGCTCTCAGTCCAAAGCGAATGTCCGAGCTCAGCACACAATTCTGTTTAAACAGAGGTACTTAAACAGATTTAAATCCGTTTACAATGGAATTAAGAGAGAAATTCTTCTTCTCCTCCTCACCTTTAGCCATTCATCCTTTTCCGTTTCTAGGGCTTCCACTGTTACCTTTGCACAGTGTTTCCACTTTTGCCTTTGGATTTCAAGAATACGGAAGACGAAGAAGAGGAGCTGGGCCAAAGAACAGGTCTTTGTTCGGGAAACACCAAAGTGCGATGATGGTAATGATTTGTTTGAGCTGTGTGTACTACCATTTTTCTTCTTCTCCGTCTTTTGGAGCTCAGCAAGTGAGAGAAAGACCGGGGCCCGTCATCGCAGCACATTCTTCTTCACCTGAGAGTCAGGCGTAAACAAAAACCCAGGCCGCCACCTTCATCCGGACAAACATTTCGTTCCATATAAAAATATTTGTTACCTTGTGAAGAATGAAGAAAATTGTAATATTCGTTGCGGGCATTGTTGTTCCTTCCTTCGACACCATTGCCGCCGCCGACGCCGCCACAGCCGCTCATTTCACGGTGAAGAAGGCTACACTGAATGGGAATGGGCTAGGAAATAATGGAAGTTGAAATATCGACCTGGGAAAATTACTCGGTTTTACTGTTTTACAAATTTAATAGAATTAAATTGTTTGCTCGGAAATGATTTTTACTGTAAAATTGAATGGGAAATTAATTTGATGACTCAAGACTTCTGTGTTCTCCTTATTACAGAACAAATAGAATTTGAGTAAAACCATTAATTAAATGTATGTGTATACAATTGTTTAAAGAAAAACCTTTTAAATTTATCTTGAAATTTCGAAAAAGTTTTAAAACTTAAATTCAAGAAATAAATTTATGCTTAAAATTGTTCTTCTTTAGAAACGTAATTTAACCAAATATTTAAATACGTAAGTATGAGTAAAATAAAATTGGGCTAAAGAATCTGTTGAAATTTACGGAGTTCATTCACTAATATATTTGCACTCCCGTATCGAAACACACGCTTTTCGATATCCATTTGAGTTCGTAATGTTTCACTTTATGGAACTCAGTGAAAATTTTGAATTTTTATTTCATTACTAAAAAAATGTCATAAACTATCCAATAAATTTGTCTTAAAGTCAAAATTTGGTCGCCATTGTTGCCCTTAAATTACACAAAATATTGGTCTCGGCTATGCCATAGGACTGTGCTTATATTTCAAATTAATTTATGTTTCCTGTTTTAAAATTTTAATATTTACCGTTTCAACAGCCATCTGCATATAATTTGGTTATTTTTGTTCGATTTTTGGCTCATTACATAAATATCAGAGATAAATATGCTTAACTGTAATGTAAATAAATTATATTAAGAGCCTGCTTTAAATAGAAATTTAAATAAAATAGGCATTTGCCTTATGACCAAGTAAAAAAAAAANTTACCGTTTCAACAGCCATCTGCATATAATTTGGTTATTTTTGTTCGATTTTTGGCTCATTACATAAATATCAGAGATAAATATGCTTAACTGTAATGTAAATAAATTATATTAAGAGCCTGCTTTAAATAGAAATTTAAATAAAATAGGCATTTGCCTTATGACCAA
>JXOV01007309.1:77032-92317 GCA_001014945.1 Clogmia albipunctata | reverse complement strand
ATGTCGTAAAAGGATGAAACGGAGTGTATATTATAGAAAGGTTTGAATTATCGAAAGTTTCAATTATCAAGGGTCGACTGTATATATAATTAAGAAATGTCCCAAAATAAAGAAACAAATGGTCATGAGTAATAAAAAGTTTTCTACCTTAAAAATTAACTACATTTTTGTTTTTTTTAACAATTTGATTACCTATGTAAAAATTGAACACATTTATAGAATTTAATTGATATTATTAATTAGGTTTATCAATATTTTTTAGTAAATAAAATAATAATTTTAAAAAAAGTACCTATCCATTCTTATAAGGATCATGTGTCTCAACCTCAACAAACGGGTTTTGACTTTTCATTGGCAATTTGTTTTTAGTGTATTAATAGTCAATTAATAGCACCTAGATAGCTTGCAATTGGGTCCAGTGAATCCGGCCCGACTACCAGTATTTAAAGAACAAAATATCCAAATTAAATGACCTTTTCATTCGAGACGATATTTTGTTATAAACAAATGTACGCAAATTGTCAATTCTATGAATGAAACAAATTAGGTACTAAGATAGATTAAAAATTGTACTATGAAATTTCCAGCCACAAACACATTCGAAATGAAAGAAACGGAAAAGCGAAAGGCCGACCGTCCTTTCCAATATCTTTTTTATATAAACAATGCCATGTCCGTTCTACTGGGTGTACCACAATTATTTTGTTTGGCTTTGAAATTTTTCTGAGAACATGTGGTAAATTTCGTTTTGATATTTTTAATTGAAATCTGACGGGGTATGAGAGTTAATTAGCTTATTACATACAGATTAATTATTACACAATGAAAAAAAAAACTTAAAATTTTTTTTATACTGCATGTAATGTAAAAATCAATTTCATTTCTTCCCAATCTTCGGATCTAATAAATTTCATAAGAATTTTGGCATTTCGGTTTTGGGGAAATTATTTTTTGGCTATATGACTATATTATTTAAAATTAAGACAATGAGATTAAACTCTAACTGCAGCATTAAGTCAAGTCTTAAATTATAAAATTCACAAAAATGTAAATACAACATACCAGAAAATCAGTGACGTCATAAGAACCATCTCTTTTCAGTTCGTTAACATCGATGAAGTTGATCTTGCCAAAGTTAGTGTGCCATAGATCGATGATTAACGATAGACATTTGTTGATCGGATTTAAATTCTTAATAAGTCGTTGGCGATTTTCAATAAAAACCATTTTACTTTTGTAAGATTCGCGATCTCTCTTTGTAACTTTGACCTTTTCCGTTCCCTCCATCAGAGCGTAATTGATGATTGCCTTTTTCATCGTCCCAAAGTATTCTACTTTAAGCTCCTCAATGATGGAGTTAATAATTTCGTCATAATGTGTCAAATTCTTGGGCATAAGTGAAATAATTTTAGAGATCAGTTTCTTATTCAATGGAGCAATTTGTAGAGTGTCTACACCATGCCTAATGAAGTAATAGTTCTTGATCGCTTGGATTTCGTCCAATTTATCTCCGCTTCCTTTGAAAATTCGAATTATTTTCTCACGAAACTCAGTTCCAGGACGAACAAACTTTTTCTTCTTCTTAGGCTCTATAAAGAAGGGTTTAATAGATTATTATAAAATTCTATTGAAAAATCTTAACATTTTAATGCATGCTCTAGAAAGTGCTTCATAATTAAATCCTGTTTAATTATGCATTGTTCAATACCCGCAGACAATCAGAAATCATGTAAATACACAGAGTTTGGACTTTGAACTAATTACAGTTTGAGATCTTAGAAGGTCGGATGGAAATATTATAAATTTTGACTTTTTCTTGCCTCTATAATAAAGAAGGCTATGATTTATTAATCAATTTGAATTTGTGCTCATTAAAATGTTGGTGATTTAAGTGATAAGTGCTATCTAGTGAATTGTAATGAAACAGGTCATTCATTTTATCTATGATTGTACGTGTTTAGACATTAATGTAGTACTGGGTTGTCTTTTTATTATTTAATTCATATTTCGTGAATAAATTCTAAATAAATGCGCGAATTACATAAAATTTTGTAAGAAACGGATTGGAAAACTCTTTATTAAACACTCGTTTCTTGTAGAAAACATATTTCATTAGTTTTTTAGAACTTAACTTGTGATTGATTATGGTTCGTTATTCCCACACGTTGTTTCTTCTTCTTCTACGAGTCAACAACCGTTATGGGTCTAGGTCTAACCAATTGGTTTTACGTAATCAAAGTTGTATAATGTCCTAACTATTCATTTGTCAATCTTTCACAATTGACTATTAAATATTATGTTAAAGAATCATTATTTGTTATGATGTGATTAGCACCATAAACAAATGATTCTATATAGAGCTTAGGCATTGACAGGTTTTTGCCACTGAAACAGAACACACATACTACAAAGACGACCATCCCTTTCACACTTTCATATATATCTGTTCATTAAACATNATTCATTTGTCAATCTTTCACAATTGACTATTAAATATTATGTTAAAGAATCATTATTTGTTATGATGTGATTAGCACCATAAACAAATGATTCTATATAGAGCTTAGGCATTGACAGGTTTTTGCCACTGAAACAGAACACACATACTACAAAGACGACCATCCCTTTCACACTTTCATATATATCTGTTCATTAAACATCAGTAAATTACTTGTATTAGAAAGATCCGGTTTATCTCTTCGATTCTACGCACTCCATCCAAGCTTTGAAAACCTGTCTGGTCGAACGAACAGCATTGACGATCCTGGTTGTTCGACGGTTGAGGCCGGGGCAAATTTTTTGTTAATTTTTTTTTATTTTTAAACAAATATTAATCACATAATAATTTGAAAGAAAACGATTAATGAAATTCGAAAGAAAATACACCCTGATCTGGGCTATAACCAGGGCCCTTTGAGTTAAATTCTGCAACGAGTTAACCACTGCGCCACCTCGCCTATTTAAATAACTATTATACAACTAAGTCGATAAGATAAGGCATTATCAAATACTAAGGCTTTTCAAAAGTCACGAGCGTAACGTTGTGATTATAAAAGAACGACTGTATTTTATACAAAACTTTATGCATTTTTAAATAAATTAACAAAAATATAATAATAACTTTCATCTGAATTTGCTCAATTCAATACATTTTAATGAATAAAAATCATTAGTGCTTTAAAGAACTCTTTAAAACTCTTGTGCTTTAAAAACAACAAAAGAAATTTGAGTGCTATAATATTAATTTTATATTATTATAAAATGCATAAATAACTAATATATCATAATAAAAGAAGAAATATTACTTGTATCCTTTTTGCGTTTCCGAAAACTTGATCCCGTCGCCATTGTTAGCGTTTTTGATGGAAAACTCAGTGCTTTTTTGGTGTTGTCAATTTGGTTAAATGTAAAGTTCAAATCGTACCACTTCTTTTTCAATAAATTCATTGAATTTAATTTTTTAGGTTGATTTAAATCTAAAAATGTCGGTGTTTTCTTCATCTTGAAAGCGAATGAAAATTTTTAGATTTGTTTACCTAGGAAAAACAAAATTTAGAGGTTGGTTTGACAACTGTTTTTATGGTTGCTAAGTTGCTAAAGGACAACTGTTGAATGAACAACAAATAACGAAGCAACAAGTTGTATAAAAGCAAACTGTTGATTTGATCATGTGGTTGAGATCAACAAGTGTTAGTAACTAGATATTTGGGTTTCTATAGTGATTACTTACCTATGATAAATAAACAATCAATACAACAAACTGTTGCTCTGATCATCTGTGAAAAATAGGTTACTAAAACACCTGTTGAGGTTGCTGGGATGTTAAAAACTCAATAAACCGTATTGTTTTGTTAAAAAGGCAAATAACTGAATTGATTTAAATTGATTTTAATCTTTTATTTAGAAAATAGAAATAAATATCTGAAATAAATTCATAGCCGAAATGACAACAATAGATTGTTTAAATAATGCTCCTAAGCGGAGAAAAAGGCGGTTGCGGAGTAAAGAGATATACCGTGTGTAAATTTGAAGATCCAGCTTCTTTTGGTTCTAGATATATCAAGGATAAACGGGTGCGGCTATAACCTTAATTCACAGTGTATACGTATATTGATCAAAATACAGCAAATTTAAAAAAATATAAAATAAATGTGTGTGAAAGAATGCAATAATAGTGTTTAATAATACTTATCGACCATGTTTTATACAAAAGTTCATGAGTTATTTTTAAAATAATTCTACTTAAAACTCTAAGGAAAATTCGTTTTTTAATTCAAATTCGAAAT
Organism: Clogmia albipunctata; assembly: GCA_001014945.1. NCBI lineage: Eukaryota > Metazoa > Arthropoda > Insecta > Diptera > Psychodidae > Clogmia > Clogmia albipunctata. The sequence continues at coordinate 88,031 of JXOV01007309.1, read as the reverse complement.
TTTGTTTTTTATTTGACATTGCTTCTGTTTCGTTCCTTCAATTAACGGAATGACGGAGAAAATTTTATCATGTTGTCACTAAATTGCAAAAAGGAAATATCATCACTCTCTTCAGTTTAAATAGTTTTAATCGTAAAATTAGATGTTGCAAAGATTTGTAATCAATTCTATTTTTATTCTCTCTTTCTAAATCATTACCCAATTCAAACATTATAAATAAATAAATATTTCCCACAACATTCCGGTATGGAACTAGGGGTAGTCTCAACCTCAACCAACGGATGTTAGACTTTTCATGCCTATTTATTTTCAGTGTATTAGTAGTCAATTAATAGTACCTAGACCGGTTGAAAAAGGATCCAGTCAATCCTACCCGCCCAGGGATCGAACCCACGGCCTCCGAGGAGGCAGACGAGAGCGTTACCACTTCGTCAAACATTAATATTTTTGTAAATCTATATTACATGTATATTTTACCTTCACTACTATTGCTTGCTCATAAAAATTGGCACCATTATATATACCAGAATATTGTTAATTGTATATATCTTTTACTGTTAATAAAGTTATTTTATATATAAGATGTTGCAAAGAGGTGTGATATGTTCATTTCAATTAAAATGTTCCATTTAAATTAAAACAATAAACCAATTCAGTACGGAAACGATTTCTATGTGAATTTGACAAATTTGATAAAACAGTACGCGGAGATCATACTTTAATAATAAAGGAAATCCCAAGTGCTTTAAAGAATTCTTCAAAGCACTTGTGCTATAAAACGACTTTGATAAAAAAAATATATTATAACCATTTTATGTATCTAAAGTGACATTAATATGATAATTTAATTCGTATTCAGTAGTTTTAATCGATCAAAATTCTAAGAAAAATAATAATTGCTTTTAGTTATAGTTTTTTTTATGAAAACTAAAAAAATTTACATATTATAGCATTTAATATATTTGGGTTAGATAATAGTGTATTTTCGTTTAAAATGTGTTTACGTTATTCTGCATAACAGTTTTCACTGAAAAGCAAATGGCAGCAAAATGCAGAAACCAATATTTATGCAATAGGTTTTTACTGAATTTAAAAAAAAATCACTATACTATACAAAAGACTTTTTTTTTGTCAAAATGTAAAAAAAACTATTCATTTACATATTTGGAATAAATTAACAATATAATCCAAACTTACCACATAAATTTTTCTAAAACAACACAAAAGAATCATTTATACAATAATTTATTTTATAATTTACACAATACATTTAAATATAAAATATTGCATTTCGCATATGCAGTTTTGTTGGGCATTCTCGATAATAAAATTATTTATATTTTCCATTTTCTTATGTCGGGTCGTTAAAACAACAATAACATAAAAAATATCAGTATTGTTCATCATTTTAAAGAGAATTCAATTACAAACAAGATTCGATTCGTTATAACAAAAAAGGAACCGAATTTGAATAATACCTAAAATACTTGTTCCTTTGTAGGTTATACATAGAATAGATACGTAGTACATACAAAATAGATAGTTGAAGTATTGCCGTCTCTCTCGCTCGCTTCCTCTCATTCGTTCAGACATTCAATAGAATTTGCAAAGACCTTCCATGTTTCGGTCCCAGGACCCTAATCGCTACGGTCTACAGCTTGGGAGACAGAGGAGGAGGGGGAGATAAAGAGGAAATTGTAGGTCTTTGACTAAGAATATGGCTGCTGGCCAAATTGTTGAATCTTCGAAACGAATGCAAATGGATTAAAAATATCACAAACAAAAATATGTATTGCCGCGACGATTTTTTCTACTTCGCCAAAATTAAAAAATCATATAAAATACACAATCTCACTCTTGCGCGCAACTCCTATCTAAAATTCACAACAACTACATCAGTTTTCATCTCTTAAATCTGGCAGTTTTCCGTTATCGTCTTCCTTTCCTTCCTTTTAACTATTATATGTGTTTAATACAGTATTTATAAGTGTGTGGGTGTGTTATGGATGGGGACAGAGAAGGTCAACCTTTCCCGAAGGTATAACCATATATGTACTTTCAATTCGATAATAATCTCAACGGGGTTTGCTACATTCTTAACCTTAAAAGGGTAGGACTTTTCTGTTGAGGTCTAGGTTTACTCTTCAATGTCGTTGTCGATCCTCGACGATCGGATGCCCGTCTTTCCGGTCCACGGGTAGATTTCGGGGCAGGGCTGGCACGTTTTCATGTATCGCACTCCAGACTTGTGCCAGAGGTTGCAGACCTTGGGATGGTGGCACCGTTTCGGCCTGTCCGCGTAGTTGCATTGGAACGGCTGGAAGGAGTTCAGCCTGTTCATTGGTGTGGGGTCACGCACCCACTGCAGGGCTTGCCAGTTGGTCACTAGCCACACGTCCTTCATCGAGTTGATGGCGTCAAGGAACTGAATGAATCCTTCCTTGTGGTGGGGCTGTGTGAACCAAGCGGCGTGGTAGTACAGTCCAAATGGAGCCCTGTTCGTGGTGTAATGCCTTTCGAAGTTCTTCATCAACATTTTCTGGACGCCATCAGCTTCTGGGGGATTGGCACAAGCATCGCCCATCGAACACCTACCACCGTTCAAATCTTGCCACATCACCATAGGCACTTCCCATACTCCAGGGTAGCTCTTCGTGGGACAAGGGGGGATCATACAGTCGTGGAAGATCTTGTAGTCCAAAGTGTAGGGCCAGCTTGGGGGTCGGTTTTCGTACACAGGCATAGAAGAGTCGTAAGTAAAGTTGGAATCGTACAACATCTTAAACATCTTATTGCCTCCAATGCTCAAGAACGGAGCTCGCATTCCTCGGACGTCCTCCAACTTTACACCACCGTAAGCAGACAAGATCTCTCGTTGTCCAGCCACCTCCCTGTTCCATTTCTTCTGCGAGAACTGCTCACCAAAACTGTGACTGTAAGTGGGATAAAGCATTACTAATAAAATCTACAGAAATTTAGAGACTTCTTCATTATAAGATCTATATATAGGTCTCATAAAAGAAAGAACTCCTTGAATAAATCAAGTGACATCTACCTGACTGTATGCGATGCCATTTCGTGGCCATCAGAGTAAAGATTCTGAACTTGGCTGTAATCGGTCCATTCGTGGGAAACATAGAATGTGGCACTGATTGGACATCCATTAGGATTGACACGTCCCTTTTCGAACAGATCCGAGTAGAGTTGTTTGTTCAAGTCATTCACCGAGTCATCGAAGGTCAGCAGGACGATTTGAGGAATCTGTTCAACGGGCAATTCTCCGGGAATGTCCTTGCCTCCACAGAAGCAATCAGGCAACAGACACACATCTTTACGGCACTTGGCAGCCGTTTTGTCAGGGGTCGGTGTGGGGTAGATTGGTTCAGGTCTTGAGGCTGGATGGCGGTAAATGTCTACAAACTCCTGCGCCTTAGAAACGATTGTCTGAGATGGTTTCAGTGTCGGACGGACGCGACTAAAACAATTTTAAAAAATAGATTTAGGAAAAGGCTTAGGACTATCCAAAATTATTTTAAAAGTAGAGCTTAAGTTGGAGCTTTAAAACTTACGGTGGATGAGTTCCGCGATTTGGTGAAGCCGTCGATGGTGAATCGTATTGGTTATTGTTGTTGTTGTTATGAGTGGCACCACCTCGGATTCTGTTTGGCCTAAAGAACACGATGGATTAGTGACATAGTTCATACTTTTCCTAGAAACATTCAATCAATAGTGTTTTGTGTGATAATTCTAATGACCCAATCTTGAATCATGCAATCTTACTGTGCAGTCTTTACAACTTAGTTGATTAGTGAGTTTTTGGATTAGATACAACATATTTACAGTGCCTTATAGATAAAATAGAAACCAGTCAGGTGCAGCCGTCACATGATGCGCAAGGCAATGTGGTATGTCCGTGTGTTAAATGAAAATGAGTGTGGCGCCCTCTATTGGAGAGGTAGCGTAGGTGGTGTGTGTTTTGGTGAATAAAAAAGAAGGAAAATTCATCATTTAACAATTAGCTCAAACTAAAAGTCCACTAAGAAGGTACTCTCGAAGGTGATCCCATCCACAAAAACGTTGTTATTAATTGTTGTTGTTTGTAAAAATAAAAAGGAAAGGTAGTTTGTGTGTATATGCTTTAATTGTCAGAGCCCTGGAAGCCCTTTCCGTGTCAATATATTTCTTTTTGTTTTGTTTTTTTTTATATGTTGACAGTCGTTGTTGATTAACATTTCAATCTCTAAAAACAAGAACAAAATTAAGTCAATGGTGAATTCTAGAGAATCTAACAAAAATATTGAAAATTTTAGTAAATTATATTAGACGTTAATTGAAAACTGGGTGCATTTCCCCCGATTGGGTCCTCTATTTTGTGAACAATGGCTCAACTGTCCACTAATGACTTCTAAGTACCCCGAAACATTGTAAAAATTCGGACCATAGTTTAGCAGTTTTCATGCTTGGCATTTTAAAGCAATTTTTGTCATTAAATCGTATTTTGGCTGACGATTTCAGAGAGAGTCTAAAATTTAAAGCTAGATAGATTCATAGGTCCCAATGGTTTAAGCTTAAAGAGCAGATAGAGTTTAGATGGATGAATTTTGAAAGCGACTCCTCGAAATCGACCAAGCCTTAAGATCAGAGCTCGAAATTGTGGGTATATCCCTCTATTTCGAGCACTGATCTAACTGATCTGACAATGCTTAAGTTCACTATCCCCTAAATCTAAGATATTTATGTGTTCTTGCCGAAGACGGTTGTACCTCAGTGGAATTTCGTTGCATTTCGAATTTGCCGAATTATCGGAACATTTGATTGTGGTTGTGGTGGTAGGGGAGGTGGTAGTAGATGTTGTTGTAGTTGTGGAACTAATGGACTTTGTTATTGCTGAAGTCGTTGTCGATGGAGGAGCTGTGGTCGAGCTGACAATTCTTCTAGGCCCTGGTGTACTGCTGCTTATTCCGATTCGGGACGGCCTCTGTGGTAGTTGCGGCAACTTGACGGCGGGGGCAAGATTTATAGATTGGGAAAGTTTCTGTGTAGTTGAGGTGGTAGTAGTCGGTGTCGAACTAGTCTGGACTGTCGTAGATTTCGTTGTTGTTGTCAACCTATCGTCATATTGATTTGTCTCGTTATTAAAGCTAAATGTTAGGGCGTCGTCACTATCCACTTGAATGCTATTCTCGTCGTCATCTACCTCGGTGAAGGAGGCCAACTCGGACTCGGTGGGTATGTTTAACTCGGGCATTTCTACAGTCGCTCGGAACTTTTCACGGTTATTTCGAGCCTCCTTCATTTGAATGATTGGATTCACAATTGGTCTCCACTGATTATCTTCCTCTACTTCTTGTGGCTTATTGACAGTGTCAGGTAGTTTCTTGTTCTTGGCGAAATAGACAGGCTTATCTGTTATTTCTACAACCCTTCCTCTAGGTTTGAACACTGGGTTAGACGCATTTAACCTTTGTCGACTAAAGTTTGATCTGACATTCATATTCTCTGTATTGTTTGTAATCGAAAAACTGGAAACATACTTTGGATGGAACCTCTTATGAGTAGGCTTTTGATTATAACTAAATGGAGTATATGTTGGCTTCGATTTCTCAACTCCTAAAGGCTGGGTGGAGAACTCAAAGTTGTCATCCTCTTCGGGATCAACAATCGAAGGTGGTTCTGGCGTAGTAGTCTTTTTACCCTTAGTCTGATATCTCATTCTCATGATCTTTCTCTTGGTCAGTGTCTCCGTTGTCGTAGATGGCGTTGATCTAGAACTAGGAGCTACTGTTGTGGTAGTTGTAATAGGCGTAGTAGTCGTCGTTGTTGAAGTTGTTGTCGTCGTGGTGGACTGAGTTGTGGTAGTCGAGGGTTCAACTTTCGGAATGAACCTAAGCCTAGGTGCATAAGTAGTCGGTTCAACGTCGATACTGTTTGGTGTGCTATAAAAGACGTAATTTTTAAGACGTTTCGTGGTTAGATCAGCATTATCTTTTGTGGTTTTTATAAAATAAATTTCATTGGATGGTGAAGACTCTGTCACTTTCGTAGAAGTGGATGAGAGAACTTCTGGAGGCGCTGTTATAAGGAAATAACTTCTGGTTGGGTAAGGGACAGGGTTTTTGATAAGGCTTTGAATTGTTGAAGTACTTCTCAATTGGGTGGGTTTGTCTTCTTCTGGTTTACTTTTAGAAGTGGTCGTAGATACTTCATTTTGTAATAACGTCCTCAGACTTTGGTAAGGGGAAACATATGCACTTGATTTTCCATATGTGTAGTCTAATGATTTGTTTAGGGTTTCTCTGAAAACCTGATTTCTTGTTGTGAAACTTTGAATAGAATCTGTAAGAGAGTTTCTGTTTGAGTTTTCATTATAGTTTTTCTCATAAGTGGTTTTCAGTGTTGTTACATAGTATGGAGGCTGCGTAGATGATGAAATATATTCTGGAGGGAATGTTCCTCTTTGTAGTTTTCTAAGATCTACGTTTTTATGGTCTATGATTGTCTTTGGACTTGATGTTGGGATTGAGTACTCGGTGAGGTCTTCATTTGTTGTAGTTGGTGGTACAAAAGGTGTCGGCACCTTTTGTACTGGCATTTTAAAGTCAATAGGACTGTATGTTGTAGGATCTATAATCTGATCTACAAGGTCTCTGTTAGCTTCATCTCGCATTCGATAGAAAATCGGAACGACTTCAGAACTATCTTGAATAGTCTCTGATACATTCTTCGCCAAATTGACACTACTGGTAAGGGTAATTTTGATGACGTCAGGTTTGGTTTCTTTTTCTGGCAGTTTAAAGCTTTGTGGTTTTTGAGCGATTGGTGAAATTTTGTATGGTTCCAAAGGTCTGTTATTGATCTCAATTGTTTTTACTGGAGGAGTCGCACTGGGCAAAGCCACCTTTTGTTCGACGATCCTGTTACTATCGCTAGCACTACTGTCTCTAAAGTTTTTGACTATCGGTATAAAAAAGTGATTTGTAACTGTCGGTTGGTCTTTGTCGACACTCGTGTAAGAGAAATTGTTTTCGTGAGGGTGTGTGGTTTGTGTTGATGATAGACTGGGAATTTGACTGGGAATGGGTAACAGATTAGTGATATTAGGCTGAGATGGGCTCTCTGAGGTCAAGTATGATGGTATAGAGGTTGAGTATGGATTGTATTGAATGATAGGGTCTTGTGATGGAGATGGTCCCGCTTGTGTTAAAATGTTTTCTCTCCTGGTCGTACCATCCGTTGATCTGTTGGTAATATCACACAGGATTACTTCACTGATAAAATGTGAATAAATAGTTTAAAACTAGTGTTCTCTTTGGGTAAAGTCATCAATTTTCCTTCTTTCTTGAACTCAATGGTTTCATGGATATATTGACGATAGGATTAGGAAGTTTAATAAATCAGATCTAAATTTAGACAACTATAAAGTTTTTCATATTAATACAACAAATTATATATATACTTCTCTGATCATATGTTAATACAACAACCGTGATTCGGTCGAGGCCTAAATTAAAAAGAATTTTTGAAGAGAAATTGATTTAGATTATAATACATGATCTTTGATTTTAGAGTGTCTGATTCAAATCCTTAGTTTTGTTATCAGTTTATATAAGCTTACTTAAACTGTAGGACATAACTGTTTTGTACATCTTTTTTTAGTTTAAAAAGAAATAATTTAAAACTTTGCACTGTACTGAGGATCACCTTAAATGATCTGATTTAATAAACTTTGTAACCCTTCATCAATGGTTGTGGGTATCGATAAGACTTAATGTTTAGTGTAAGGAAAGAGATTAGGTTAGTTGTATTTTATGGAATGAGAAAATGGAAGATGAAGCTGAATTTTGGTGAGGATTAAACTTTAAATCCGAAAATGGAGTTTGATCGATGATTTCAATAATACTGAATGTAGATACCTAATTTTCTAATGAAATGGTTAATTGATGGGTAATGTCGATCGTTTTCAATGAGACCAAACTGACTTGGAAGCAAGTATCTATATTAAATAACATTACTCTCTAAGTAGCAATATCCTAATTTCATAATCTTAGGAAATGTCAAAAATCGATTTCACAATTCAACAGTGTGTAAAAAATGGTAAAATTTTCAATGATAATGCGGTGGTTCCGAATCGGACTACTGTGTTTGTGTAACAGTGTTTGGTGTGATCGTTTTGGTTTTGATTCGTTTACAAAACAAAATGGCGGCCATGAGGATCGAGATTTGTTCTACCTTGTTGTGGTCGACGGTATATTGGTGGTGAAAGTCACGGGTGTAGTAGGCGGTGGTGCATAGTAGGTTGATTTCACTTTGATTGGTGTGGGAGTGGTGGAGAAAGTGGTTGTAGTAGTATAGGGTGTAGTAGCGAAACTGGACGTATATTTAGGAGTATTCGAGGTCCTTAAGGTGGACGTGATCAAGATCGGCCGATCGGTTATCACATTAATATCATTGAATCGATCTCCACCCCTGGCGCAATTATAATACAGAACATATTTAACAGTTTAGTCGGGTTTTTGGTTAAAATTAAATAATAAAAAAATACTTAAATATAAAAAACAATAAACACAAACTTTACAATATTATTTATAGTATAAATATGATTAAAATTATTAATTAAAAAACAACAATTGGAGGTTTTGTACAGAATTATAAAGATCACAGAAAAGATTAAAAATTTAGTTGAAAACAGATAAAAAAATAGAAAAACAGCAGAGAAAGAACAGAAAAACAAGGGAAACCCACGGTTTTTAAAACCACAAAAAAATCGACGATGCTTGGAAAATGAATGAAAATCTCCATGACTCTTAAAACTAACAATAGTTCCTGGTTAACAGATAGGAAAAAAATACAAAAATTCAATGAATGATTGCCCTTTTCACATGTATGTCAAATGGCCCAATATTTATAAAAATCATCAGCTTGTGTATTACACAATATTATAATCTGAAATGTAATTAGATTTGATTGGTTATTTTAAAGGTTACTTCTTACCTATTGGTGTTCCTTGTAGGCTCGTTGTAGGTTTGATCTTGACCAATCTAATAGATTAAAAATAATTTATTAAATACAGATTATTACAAGTACAACATTATTGACAATACCTGTCCAATGAGAGCATCATCGTAGTCATAATTCTGGGCTGGTTTCGAGTATGTCTTCTGTGGCACATAGGCCTCTCTTGGTGGAATGGGAGTTGTAGTTGTTGTCACCTGGGGACGGTAAGTGGACTGAGCTGGTGGTCGCCGTTGTGAGTTTTGATTATACTGTTGCTCATAATCTGTAATAAAAAGTAAGGAATATAATAAGATATCTTCTTAAGTATTCGTTAAAAACTAATAATTTCAGTTTCATGATGTTTTAATGGATAATTTAGAAGAAACAGTTTTCATCTATTGGGAAGTGTTCTTGATAAAATCTTTCTACAAAATCTGTAAAAATACTAAAACACAAGTAATTGAAAAAAAATTGAAATAGAAATTTTCATTATTAATGCAGTTTAAAAGAAAAACCTAAAATATGCAAAGTTCGTTTTAAATCAATTATCGAAAAATTTATAGTATGAAAATATGTTGGATTGATATTAATTTAGTCATTAGTAAGACTAAAACACCAATAGAACAAAAAGTATAAGACAGATTTTTAAAGAAGTGTATTCTTTTCTTGCTTCTAGTAATCTGGTTTTTCATGTCATTGTATATCATACGGAAAAGAATATTTCGTTGTAAAAAGTGTCTTTTTTAAGCATTAAGCAATGAAAATCTTATTTTGTATTCAAAAATTGAGAAAAAATCATTAAAAGTTTTAAATTTAACGAATTAAACTTTTGATTTATGTAAATAACAGGTATATACAAATATTACTTATCTATTTCAAATATTTCAAATTATTTCATACGCTTTTAATTAAATCATTGGACATTTGTATAATTAAGTGATAATGTAAATGGAAATATCCGAGAACACGAGCCTAAACTAAAGATAAAAGATAATAACTAATATTATATGTAAATGGCATAATGGTTGTTTTTGTAAGAGACTACGCTTATAAAAATAAATTTAAAATTAAGGTATTAAGACATTTTTAATTTAAAATATCAAAAACTTTTTCTAGTAAAGTAGATAAATTTAAACATATGTAATTCTTAGATAAGATTTTGATTATATTGCAAAAGTCTTTCAATTTAATAAGATTGGCCTTTAAAGAATGTCCAACTGGTTTTTCTTAGTTCTGAAGAAAAAATCCACTTATCGCCATCATTTTGCGCTTTTTCTCTTATTTAAATTAATTAATAATTGATCGGCGGCATTTCACAATTTAACTCACCAACATCACGGTAAAGATCGACGTCCTCGTCATAGACCGAGTAGTAGGCATCGAACTGGTTTGGATCATACTGCTGCTGCTGCTGTCCCGCTCCCGAGGTCGTGTTGTAGTAATTGTTGCGCTGCGGTTGAACCACCTTTGGCCGTTGTGGGACGGCATTGTAGTTATTTTGGGCTGGAGCAGGCGACGAAGTCTCCACTCTGCAGAGAAAGACAAGCGAAATTAGCTCGAGTTATTCATTAAATGCAAACAAAAACACTGAAATCTCAATGGATCTTATTAGCAATGTTTCACAAAACTGCAATGCCTTTTGTGTGTTTCGATCAGTGTGCTGAATAAATCCTCTTTTTTGTCGAATACAATATAAAAAAAAGTGGGGAAAAGAAGCTGAAATAGAAAGAGATTATCTTTCACTTGGACATTTCTCCTTTTCTTAGTCAAAAGTAAGGTTTTTATATCAGAGTTAAACAATTTAGAAAAAAAGGAGAGGCTAAAGTCAGCACTCTGGTTTCAATGTAAATGTGTGTGTGTTGTCTTTGGTCTGTCGAAATGATAAAGTCAGCTGTTCTTGTTCAGAAATAAAGGTCATTTAGGATAAGTCGGATGTGGTTAGTTAAGGAATAGTCTTTGTCAGCGCGATATTTTTTAAGACAATATCTTTTTTTTTTTTTTTAAA
>JXOV01007309.1:13612-76899 GCA_001014945.1 Clogmia albipunctata | reverse complement strand
TAAAAAAAAATTTTTTTTTTTTTTTTTAAAACTTGAATGGACAGGTCTCATGGGCTGGATGATGGGGGAGAGCTCTGAATGATCTTAAGTTTCTGATTTATGGTTTTTAGTATTTTACCTGTTGGGCGACTTCTCGTCCAGTTCCAGTGAATCTGTGGTCTTGTTTCTGTTCTTTTTAGTCGGCTTCCACTTTTGGCTGCCCCGGCTCGGCACATACCGATTTCGGTTCGGGCGCACCGTGTACTTGCGGGTCGTGGTGGTAGATGGCGTTGTCGTACTGAGGGTAGTCGTCGTGAAACGGACAGTCGTCGTCGAGGTGGTGGACGGGAGAGGTTTGTATTTTGTAGTCGGATATTTGGTCGTCGAAGCGGATGACGAAGAGGTTTGAGTGGTTTTGGAGGAGGTGTCTAAATAGGTCGTGGTATAGGGCGGTTGAGTTTGTGGAGGGGTCGTTCCTACCGTATAAAATTCTGTCGTCTTAACCTTTTGCTTTGTAGTTGTCGTATTCGGGCTTATATGATTGATTCCCTGGAAAAAGTCTTCGGGGAATTTGATGATTGACGCAACTGGCTTAGAAATAAGGTTCTTCGTTTTTGTACCATTCAAAATGCGAATATCAATGTCGAATTCATCTTCATGGACCCCGACGTCCTCATCCACATTATCCAAAGTGTCAATATCATAAGTGTTGTAATAGTTACCGTTTCCATTAGACACTTCTGAATTATACTTGTAATTATTATTATGGCTGTTATATTTATTGTAAGGCGAAATAGGCCTCTTATTGGTAGGAATTGTAGGTCTAGGAGCCATAGTCTCAGACATGGGCATAAACTTAGACACATTGGCTGGAATTTTGTAGTCATAATCCTCATCGTCATAATAATATTCTGAACTATCCACTGGATAAGGAGTGGTGGTAGTTAGTTTCGTTGTAGTCCTAATAGTTGAAGTTGTAATAGGTTTGGGCTTAGCTTTTGTAGTTGTGGGGTGTAGGTAAGTCGTGGGAGGCTTAATTGGGATCTTGAAATTCGAATTAAGTGGTTCGGAGTTTTGAGTATTATAACTGTTATCATAGAAATAGTTATTATTGTTGTTGAGATTCTGGTTACTGTTATAATTATAGCTCTGTTGAGGCTTGGCAGGTTGAGGTTTGACTGGTTGAGGCTTTGGCTGTGGCCTAACGGGTTCTACATCTTCATAGTCATAATAGTATTCATCATCTGAATAAGATTCATGGACGGGTTTAATAGTAGTTGGAGGTTTCTTGTTAAGAGCACCTTCACTTGTCAAATTCATGATAGAATAAATAGGTTCCACTTCCTTGTAGTTTGTGTTCCTTATGCCAGCTACAAAGTCTTCAAAGTTGTAGTTGGTGAACGAATTAGGTACTGACGGTTTTCTCACAAAGGGATCAATTTCTTCTGTTTCATAGACAGGCTTTGGGCGATCCTTCTCTTTCGAGATCACTTGAACACTCTTTGGTTTCTCGGTTATATAGAACCCAGGCACAGGCTTTGACGTAGTTGCATCATAGTTAGGTCTTTTTGGCTTAATCTCAACTTCTTCGACAAAAGTTCCCGGGAAATTGTTATAACTTCCCTGTGATTGAGTGTTACTATTAACGTTTTTAGGGAAGAAGTCAGAAGTGTAGTAGTCGTCATTATAGTTAGGGTTTATCTTTTCGGGAGCTGGTTTAGGCTTCTGAGATACAGGGGAGTTGTAGTTTGGAGGGTTTTGATAGGAATAAAATCGATCATCGTCATCAAAATAGGGTTTTGCCGTTGAAACTGGGGGATTTTTTCCGCTATTTGGGGGTTTGTTAGGGTTATTAGCAAAGAACCTTCCGTCGCTGGGAGTGAAGTACTGTTGCTTAAGGTATTTATTGTTCGGATTGGGAGTTGTAGGCTGATTATTGTAGAATCCTCCGACAGTGCTAAAAGCGATAAATGAACTCTTGGGCGTTGTATTCGGAACATAGTTATAATTTAACTGAGCCTGCTTTCCCGCATTACTCAAAGCGCTATTTGATGAAGAACTACCGCCCTTACCACCTAAATGGAAGTATGAAAAATTGTCTGGCAGTCCAGAGTCGTCGTCGTCATCGATATAGTGCTGATGTTTAATGTCCTTTTGAATTGGGTACGGGTTGAGAAGGAGTGGCAGCACTCCGTTAGGTTTCTTAGACTTTCCACTGGACGAATAAACTTGAGGACTCTTTTCGGCATAGGTAATATAAGGAGAGGTACTATGGCTGGGCCTGTGATGATATGAATTTCCTTTCGAACTGTAGTACACATTACTGGAACTAAAAGGGTTGTCAAATTCTGTCTGCCAGGGTTGCGTGGCTGTCTGGAAGATACCCCTCAGCTGCCGGGCAGATCTCTGAACCGTTCCATAGGAACTAGCGTAGGCGTCCTCGTTATCGTAAAGGCTGGGCGTCGAACTCTTTGAGCTCAAATTTGCACTATCGTCAACACTACTTCTACTACTACTTTCTGTGTCCCTCTTCCTAATATTGTCTTCACTACTTTTGTCGTCCACCATTACGTCATGTTGTTGTTGTTCTTGTGGTAGGTCGTCATTAATCAGGGACTCACTCAAATCTCGCTTCTTTCTGTCGTGTTTTTTAAAGCTACTTGTGTCGTCCAAGTCTTGTAATTTCAAGTCACTACATTGTGTGTTGTACCACAAATATAAATACATTGAAAAGCCAATTAGATACAGAAATGGAAGAATTTACAGGAAACATCCTGATGATCGTCAAACATTGTGGCATAATTTGATAAGAGTAACAAAATTTTAAATTCATATTTTAATTTCTTAGAACCAGGGTCAAGAGCAAGGGGCTCAAAGAGCGCACGCAATTTTACGTACATACATTTAATCAAATGGGAGTGTAAATAGAAGAGATGAAGATTGAAAGAGAAGGGTTTAAATTTTTTTCTTCTCTTTTTTTAAAGGGCCCCATAGTCGGTCGGGTCAACACTGAGCGTACTTAGTCAGCACTCTTCTAAAAAAAGAGCATGCAAAGGGAAAAAGCGCTTAAAATTATTAATTTTAATAATTAATAATCGGGCGCTGTTAAATGGTAGTTCAATGGTCCTCAGTTTTTAAAAAATAATCCTTCTCTTTATTCTAATTACAAATCATTAAAAAAACTGTAAAAAAGATAGAATTAATCCATTTTTTAAAATCCTTTCGCTATTTCTCTCAATTTACCATAACGTTAAAATAGTCTTTTGATAAAGGTGTAAAAAATGTGTTAAATTTTAAAATTAAAAATTATTTTAATGAGTATTAATCAAGTACTTTAAAGCTCGTGTTTTTTTAAACAAATGGCGCATTTAAATACGAAATGTATCAAAACAACTCCATTATTGGCCCACTTTCAAAAATGCGCAATCTTATAAAGCTTGAACAACATTTTTAGGTTTATTCGATTTTAAAAGGTCTAGCCGGAAAATTTATTTCAATAAAAGATAATATATTAATGAATATTTAGACATTACCATAATGAGACTAGTTTAGTCATTAATTATGTTAGCACTTTAAAATTTAAATTCTTCACCAATTTATACTACTCATTCAATGGCTATGTTCTAAAGGGAATTAAAATGTTCAACATCAACATTAAGGCTATAAATAATTCATTAAACATTCCTCTTAAATTCCTAATTAGCACAGGTTATAATTTAGTCATTGTGTCATTAAATCAAAGTCGTCTGTGTGTCTTTTATTTTTTTTTTTTAAGTATATTTCACAAGTAAGCGTTGAAATGTAAAAGCTGCCATGATCGAATGCGATCAGTTGGACGATCATCAGGGACATGTCTACTATATTATTTATAAAAGAGTTGCATGGCCAAGATATTGACAATTTACAGATAATTACAACATTTGGCGGTGCTAAACAGTTGTAAGCGGTCCGTTAAACAAAAAATTAAAAAGAGATCATTTACCTGAATGGTTCTTGAACGTTGCTGAAAGCGAAAGATCCAATTTTGCCGTGGTTCGGGAGGGAGTTGATGTTGTTCAAGGCGTAGATGCCGTCCCTGTCGCGCTGCACCTGTCCAATTGTGCTGGGCTGACCACGGTAGACGCGCTGCTGACGGTCAGACTCCTCTTCCTCAGCTAGCGGAAGCTGCTCCTCGGCGTACAGCTGTAATTATTCAATAAATCAAATATTTGCTATAGAGATCTGTGCAAATCGTTATTATCTCTCTCTTCTTTTGTTCACACCTCATTTTTCATTTTATAATTATATTCGAATCGAGTTTTAATTTGTCCCGAGGCCGAATAAATCAAGAGATTGTTTGACTGTCTATAAAATTATGCACATTGGTAACAATCCTCATTTACTGTGTCAATTCAATTTTATGGCCTTCTATATGGATTGTTTTCGGCTATTTCCTTTGCAAATTGTTAATTGTTTACTTTATTATCTGTATAATTATTTGGAATGTCTTTTTAAAAGTGCAAAATTTAGTCTCTCTCGAAACGGCTATTTGAGAAACTAATTAGAGAACACACTCAAGGACTGTAGTTAAAAATAACAATTGAAAATCCAAATGATCACAATATGAATGATTTAATTTTAAAGACTTGCCATTTTATGATCTACTACCTAAAGACACGAGCACAATGGTCTTTTGGTCGTGTCTTTAGCCAAATGGACTAGTTTTTATTATGCCATTATAAAGTTCTTGGCTAATGCCTCCTTTACTTTGAACTCAAATAAATCATTTACAATACGGAACCAGGAATTTAAAGCACGAGTTCTTTGTTAAATTATTACTATTCTTGTAATAAAAAATAATATTATCAAGTAAGGTATAATTATTTCTAAATTATTTTGAGTTTGCAATGAAAACTTGTACCCAAATTTATATTGTTTGGTGTATAGTGATAGAAAATATGTTTTTAAATAGCTCTATTAAACTAGCCTAATTGTTGATTAGTGAATTGAAAGCGATTTTTATATTCGTTATTATATTTTAAATTTATTTTGCAATGATTCATGGCGATTGAATTTATCAATTTCAAGTTGGACAGGTGTCACTATTTATATATTAATTAATATCTCAGTGTGCACCAATCCGATAGATTTTTTGACAGCCATTACACGGACTAGGTAGTTGAAAAATAAGATGAAATGGGATATACGGATTCTCCCTTTACATAAATTGTGTAGGTATATGATCCCTTTTGCAATAACATACTGTTTCCGACAAATTCAAATACAAAAAAGATCGCTTTTGGTTATTTATCATTTAAGATATAACTCAAACGAATAATGGAGTTCTAGTACTCGTATATTGTTTCCGATTTCAACAAAAAATCATTATAAATTTTTAAACTATTGTAGCAATCCTCAATAAATTTGAAAAGCAGTTCAGTTGTAAGATATGTAATTATTAAACTTTACTTGTATATTCATATAGGTATTGTACAAATTGAGGAATCAAGGATATCTATGAAGATAACCATATAGATTAGTTATTTATTGTCCCCAAAAGAGAAACTATTTGTTATGTTGGGTTCAGCGTTTGAGCCACACTCGAGAGCTATAGCTCACAACAAGGAGTTTCTGTATAATCTTTTATTGGTTTTACGACGTCGATTATCAACCCCCCTACCGTGGCCTGTCTCTTACATCCACTAATTGAAACATTCCGGACCGAGCTTTAGTAGGGTGTTATAAAAGTCGCTCTGTTCATTTAGTATACAATTGGTTAATTTGATGATAATAATAAATAAATTATTCCCACGACATTCACGGCGGAACTAGGGGTAGTCTCAACCTCAACCAACGGGTGTTAGACTGTACACGACTGTTTGTTTTTCAGTGTATTAGTAGTCAGTTAATAGCACCTAGACCGGTTGTAAACGGATCCAGTCAATCCGACCATTTTATTTATTTGTTTGCACCATCACTAATTTATAATTCGCTATGAATATTATTTCGCAATGTTGTTGATATACACAGAAATGAAAACTTTTTCGCGCTAGATAAATATCCACCCGGGATTTGATCCCACGACCTCGAGGAGGATGTCCAGGGTACTAACCGCTAGGATGATAGGTTTGGGATTATAGGATTATGGGTTATCCGACCGGGGAATGTATGAATGTCTTCTCTTGCTAATATTATTTGTATAATTATTTAGAAATCATTTTGTAGAGAATGTAAGAAATTAAAAATCATTCTAATCAATTCTAATCAATTCTAATCCGATTGAAGATATTTCTTTTACAAAAATTAACTGATCACCAGATCTTTAACGATATCAAATAGAATAAGTTCTGAACTAGGGAACAGTTCATTTGAATTCCTATAGTGGAACACGATTGCAAGATATTAGCAGTTTTGTTTTAGATATGATGTTTGTGTAAATTCTGATTTTTTTAAAAGCACGTGTATTGCTATAAATTTTTTAATCCTACTTCATCACTTCTTACATAATTTTGTATCTCTTTTATCTCTAAAAACCCACAATTACTAATTAAAGATAAACAAGTTTTCTGAAACCTCTGTTGCATCTAAATCATAATCTTTTTTATTCGATTTAAACACATAAATTAAAAACCAACAATCATCTCATTCTGCTCACCTCATTAATTTGTTTGGGCTGTCCACGGGATGTGATAACAGGATTTGGGGCGACTCTCAACTGTGGTGGCGGTGGAATGTGTTGGAAGGTCGGTCTGCTGCTGAACGGAGCTGGGGCCAAGGTGCTGGAGACGGAAGTGAATCGAATTCGAGGCTGCTCACGTTGTTGTTCTGGCTGTCTCTGCTGTTGCTGGACTTGAGGCTGAGTACGACTGTACTGGATCCTGGACTGCTGCTGGTATTGTTGTTGCTGCTGTCGTGGAGCTGGGGCAATCTCTGCTCCGTCACAGCCCACGTTCCTGGGCCAGTCGCAAGTTTGCAGCTCATTACTGTACATGAGACCGCCCGTGCAGCTCTCAAGTAGCGCTCCTCCAAACACGCAGACATAGTACTGAGTGCAATCGGTCGGATGCGGGTAGTAGCCAAACTCCTCGGGACAGTCAAAGTCAACGGGTTGCGCGGACGATGACACCGAGGTCTGCTCAACGGCAGAAGACGACTGGCGGGGATTGATGCCAAAAGCTCTCCCGCTCGACGGCCGAGACGGAATCTGTGCTCGCTGGCCACTGATCACATCTAAAAGAGATAACAATTAATTAGAGACGTTGTTAACATTTCAGACAATGGGATTATAAATTTTAAAATTAAAGAGCTCAGCGGACACTTTTAAAGACGTTCTTTGTAATGATTGTTGAGATGAGGTAAAAAGAACGATTTATTTCGATTATTAAACATAAATTTCGATTCAGAATCTTTGTCAAATATTACTATTCCTTCGAAATTGGATACTGCCATTAGGCTTTTGAAAATAAACATTTTTATCTCATTTAGAAGGTGTTAAATTTTTAATATTGTCATCAGTGTCAATGAACTCAAGTTGAAGAAATATAAATTAAAACAACTTTAAAATTGTCACAGACTTCAAATACCTTAGTCGGTCTATCAACCAGCAAAACAGCACCTCAATCAAAATCAAAATAAGAATTCTGCTCACAAACAGCTTCTTTGCTTTTTTAAGTTGAGGAAGCTCATGAGAAACTCACTCCTAAGTATAACTAAACAACTAAGAACTATGGAATGCTTTATTTATTTTAACGCCTTTTAGTTAATGTTTTTCTTATTGGTTTCCTAACAGGACACTATTCTGTCATATATCATTTGTACTAAATGGCTCTTTCAGATGAGACAATCAGAAAGCTATGTCTAGGTGAAGACGAATCTACAGAACACATTTTATGTGAGTATAAGGTTCTCGAGGTGCTAGAATCTAATGATATTAGAAATATTTCGATCCGGAAAAGTTTGACTTTAACTAGGAAAGTTGCAAATCTCCTGACTTAAAACTAATACGTGGATAAATGCACAATAGATCTCCAATTGTAGGTCTCTATCTTACGAGTAAAATCTTATAATTGTTAACAAAAGAACGAATCGTAAATGAATAATTTTATTTAAGAACCCTTTCACTTTAATGTGTTCAGAGTTATACTGTCACAGTGTGCGGTGCTAAATAGCAGATTTTTCAAACATTTATACAGTTCAAACCAAATCAACTTTATGTCAATTTTATAAGTGTTTTATCTCGATAATAATGTTTACAACAGACTATTCAGTGCAACTGTAAATACGGAAAAAATATATAATATAAGAAAAGGAGGTCTGTCTGCCACCCACTCAGCATTTATCTTACAAGACTTGAACTAGATTTGGGCTATAATTCTCAAAGCAAGCTTTGCACTTAAGCTACCAAAAACTAATGTTGTGTTTAAGAGATTTGAATCAATTATTGTTCCGGAATCTGTATTCTAATATTTAATCTCTTCTCACTTTTGAAACTTTTATAGAAATCATTTAAAAAGACATATTCATTTAAACCATTTCATAAAAATCTACACTTTTCTGTTCTGGATTACGATTAGATATAAAAAAGCCATAAATTTATTGGAGGTGTCTGCAAACCATCAGAATATAAGACGATAGCTAACAAAAATGACAAATCCCATATCCTAGGCGTTGCCACAAGGCGCCAATTAAAGCTATTGTTATCTATTTCGCCTGGATTTTATAAGTTTAAAAGTTTATTGTGGGTGGACCTGAGTAATCTTTAACTGAAATCAAATAAATCGACGGTCCAATTACATCCTATCCAATGCCAATGACATGAACAATCAGACTTTTGATGACAGTTTAGTGAAGTGAAAAATAAATTCGCAAAATCATTGTCAAAGATTAAAGCTGAAATAAAAATTTAATAAATTCAGAAAGCGGATCTAAATTTTTTATGTCTCTATTCGGTCCAAAAATGGATAGCAATGTATCTTTTTTCTCCCCAGGAAGACAATTAGGCTATTTTTTAGATTTACAGAAAAGGGTTTGAACATCTGATTATTAGGTTTTTAGAGTTGAAAAAACTGTTTCGCCTTCAAAGTGTAAATAATTGCTATTAATTGGCCATTCTTAGCCAATTCTTTGCGTAGGCCTCTCTACTCGGTTGAGTAATTTTATTGTCGGGGTTTCCAATTCAAGTGGTCAGTTATTGTTCCCAAGTTTGATAAATAAATAGTCGTTATTTATTGGACAGTATCTTTGACAAATCCAGAATTCTCGTCGGGTTATAATTTAAGACATTTATAGGACTATTTCTAGACAATTTATTGGTCTGCAATCGATTGGTTTAATGCATCTGTCTGTCCACCTTCTCACAACGATCTCTCTCCCCGGATGATTAATCACTTTTGAAACGCAGATTGAAATCGAAATAATTATGAATAATTGTCTTGATTGGTGACCTTAACGCCAACATTGAGTCAATTTTAATTTGATTTGCAGATCCAGCTAATGGATGCAAGACTTAATTGGCAGACATTGACTCTGTTTTCGTGCTTTATTTGTATAAAGACCAATTTGCAAGACCAATTTTACGAAATATATTCATATTTTCAGCCACTGTTTTTTTTGCATTTGTCTATTTTTAGATTTTATGATAAATGAAGGCTTATAGCCATTGTTAGATTAAAAGTGTAAAATAATTAAATATGGAAAGCTACCTTTTTTGGTAATGATTTAATTAAATAATTAGAAAAATGAACAACAATCTTTTTATCGAACAACCAAAACATGTCCAAAATAATGTTTAATTTCAACATAAACCAATTAAACCGTAATTTTCTATTATAAATTCCATTAAATTTCCATTTAAACCAACATTAATACCCTAATTTCACATCAAAGTTACGACAAACAAAGAGCCATAAAAAGAGAGACACTTCCAAATTGGATGAAATTGTCGCCAAAAGCGTAAGTAATTTGAATAATAAACATTTAATTAGCAATTAAAATCAAATAGAAAATGCACAAGGTTCGAAATTTGAAATTTGTTTACGGAATCGACGAAATTTTGGAAATTTGAGAAATGCGGAGCGATGCCCCATTGTCACTTTCAATTAATAATATGCAAAGAAAGAGAGATAAAGGAAAGGCACGTTCCATAGCGGTGAAATATGACCTTAAAAGCGGTCAGTTTGGCTACTGGAAATCACATCCAAATTAAGTGGTTTGGCAGAGGCTCGAGTCTCGTCGATCGTAATCATTTTATTATAAATCCGCCAGTGATCGTGACGCGGATTTACTGGCGGAGAAATAATTTCTTTTATTGTCATCAGTCATCGTTACCATCACCTTGGTGGGCTCCTCCATGTCCCAATCCCCCAAAAAGACAGCGGAAAACCAGAGACAATGAATTTGGAAGGAAAAAACGTAAGACAATAAAATATTAAGTGGAGTATACAACATATGAATTAAATCGTAGAGCCGGTAAAAGTCGGCTTGAATGCGGCGAAAAAAATGTATATTGCGAAATAATGAAAGTGTTAATTGTTAAGTAAACGGTTGGTAATTATGGCCTCTGTCTCTCTGCGCCTCTAAACGAAGAGACCGCAACACTGACGACAATGAAAAGACAAGAAGAAGGCGAAAGACGAAGAAATTTCAATGTCACGGTTGGAGTCACTTTGCACAGCTCCGTTTCCGCCCATCCATCGAGAAGAGCTTTGTGCTTCGATCACAGAGGAGGATTCTGCACTGCATCGCTATTTATTTTTCACCAAGGGAAAGGTAGGGAAATTGCACGACTCCAGATGACCAATTATGGCCATCGAGAGATAAAGCACAATGTTTCCCTTGCTCTTACCACCTTTCGTTTTTTTGTTGAATCTGACTCAAGAGCCTTTTATAAATTAGACGGCGGTACTTTTGGCCGTGGGCTGTGCAGCAAATATTATTCATATATATTGTTTTTAATATTCAGTGAATGTTGCAAACTTCCTATTAAATCCGCCAACGCACCACTAGGCCACGATCTTTGCTCCAGATAATACACCTTTTAGAAGTGTCTCCAATGGGCTAACGGTAAGTTTTATTTTCCATGATATTTTATTTTTAAAAAGTTTAACGAGTTCTGTTTCTAAATAGAATCTCGGATTCTAACTGATCCTAACTAAATAATTATATTACAACCATTTCTTTAAACGATCTTGAGAAGGATAATGATAGGATAGAATAAAAGTGTTTATTAGACCCGCCATTCAGCACCACATAAAATGGTAGTATAGGTCTGAACACTTCAGAGGAGGAGTTCATTGTAAAATGTGGTGAGGGTGTTTTCTACCTGATATGATATCAAATGACTATCAAATATATTTAACAACTCATCATTTGATATTTTAA
Source organism: Clogmia albipunctata (assembly GCA_001014945.1). Taxonomy (NCBI): domain Eukaryota; kingdom Metazoa; phylum Arthropoda; class Insecta; order Diptera; family Psychodidae; genus Clogmia; species Clogmia albipunctata. The sequence goes on along the minus strand of JXOV01007309.1, from coordinate 65,562 downwards.
GAATATTGTGAATACTAATTAAAAATACGAACCAAAATATTTCACTTATTTTTTAGATAAATTAATTTTATTATTGAGAAGTGTTTAAGGAATACATATGATAAAAAAACAGATTTTTTAATATGATTTATGTTCTAACTCAAGTTTTATTTCCCATTTTGCAATTAAGTTTAAGAACAATTTTCATATCCTAAAACAAACATGAGAAATGGATTAATACGATGACTTAAAATAAAATAATTCTATATTTAGGATAAATTAGAACATTAAGAAAAAATATTGAAAATTATTGATTTTCAATATTAATAGCTAGCAATATTGAAAATAATTATAGTTTAAACAATCTCAAATGTAAGTATTGACTTTTATAACAAGGTGAATAATGTTATTTCTGTACAAAAATCAGTTATTAGTCATTTAAAATAAAAGTGTTAATAATTTCAGTAAATATTATTTGCAGAAAAGAATGTCAAAGCCATTTAATAACATTTTGCAATATGACCTTTTAAACCGCAATTACTTTCCACTCCATTGCGATAAGGTGAATCAAACAACCACAGTGACACGTGCACGGAGACAGGGCTTGAAATTTCCTCGAACCATTAGCCATGTTGTATGGACCTGCATATTTAATTCAGAGCAATATACCATATTTGCAGATAATCTAGATTATTGCTTCTGGGGCCAGGTATCATTTCGCATAACCATTTCCATATGCCGCTCTTGGAAAAACACTTTTTGCGTTATTACATAACGTTATCAGTTTTGTGATCGCCTTCGATTGACTTACTTATTATGTGTGTAAAATTTGAGAAAGAAAGAGAGAGAGAGATGTTGGAGTGGAGGAAAATAGATAGAAGTGCGCCTATCGCATTTATTGGATTTAATTTCAGAGTAATAAAGTGGTTGGACTTGTTCCGACACCCCATTTTTCGCCATTCACCGCAGAGGTGAGAATTAAAAATCGTAAATCGGTCGCTTATTGTAAAAGGCTTAGAGAAAAAGAGCAGAGGAAAAGCAGAAACAAAACACAGTCACTGTCTTTATGCTCTCGCGAAAAGCCGTAAATTAATTAAAATTAAAGCGAAATTGTTAAACGAAATTTGTTTCACATATAATTATTTCGTAATATTTACATAAAACCGTTTTCGAGTTACAATTTTTTTTTCGTCGTCGTCGTCTCTTGGTTTTCTTCTTTCGCTTTTAATAACCAGTTATTATGAGCCATTGTTGATGCCGGTTTAAGAGTATGAATGGGATTTATTATTATCGCACTCACTAGGCCAGTACTACATGTACTTGTTTTTGGGCTCCATTGTAAATCATTTCACTTTTCACATTGCCATATATTGCCAGAGGAATGCTAATTATATGCAAACGACGGCGACGACGTCGACAATTTGACAAAAACTTAAGAAATTAACACCACATTACAGCTGGAAAGTACACACACATCCACTTTTTACTCTATTTGATTGCTAAAAAAAATAGAGAAAAAGTGAAACAATAGCTATTCTCATTTGACGTAATTTTAATTTAAATTTTCGAGATGGAATTTTTCTGTCCTATTTAACACAGATAAAAACACACTAATTGCCAATCAAAATTGAAAATTCAAAAGGTTAAAGCAATATTTTTCGCAATTTAAATTAAACAAAAACCAAGAACAAGTGTATTTTGCATTTTATTGCTTAAATTGTGGCTTTTCTAGTATTGAAACAAGTTTCAATTTTTTTGTCATCGCTCCAAAAATGGATCTAAAAAATTAAGCTCTTTGGTATTTTAAAGCTATTTCTGCATTGATAGATAGATCTACTTGATGATAGATAAAGTAACCTTGAACTAATGAAAATATAAGAGAACACTTATTTTAATACGAAAACGTATATAAATTCTATTTTAAAATACTTTCATTTTGTAATATTTTGAAAAACAAATTTATCACAAAGATGCGTCATATTTCCATTTAAACTAATGTAAAGTGTGAAAGATACTAACCAAAGTTGTAAATTGAATATTTCATGTTTCAATTACATCTATATTTAAAGATAATTAAAATATCGTCACTTGTTTTGTAATCCTTTCATATAGATAGTTAGTTTTTAATTCTTTCAATATTTAAAGTATATAAACGAGTTTGTGGACGGAGTGAAGCAGATGGATTAAGCTTAAATACTGAATTCAACTCGATGGACCCAGGTTCAAGCACTTATCAGACCGTATTTTTTTCTTTCGAAATTCATGACTCGTCTTTATTAGCAACATTCTATATGTTTAAATACATTTCCAAAAAAATATACCCGGTCTCAGCTTCCGAAAAATTAGTATCGTCAATACTAATTGTTCGAAACAGACAGGTTTTCAAAGTTTGGATGAAGTGCAAAGAATCGAAGAGATAAGCNATCAGACCGTATTTTTTTCTTTCGAAATTCATGACTCGTCTTTATTAGCAACATTCTATATGTTTAAATACATTTCCAAAAAAATATACCCGGTCTCAGCTTCCGAAAAATTAGTATCGTCAATACTAATTGTTCGAAACAGACAGGTTTTCAAAGTTTGGATGAAGTGCAAAGAATCGAAGAGATAAGCCGGTTGTTTCTATAATACTATTAATTTGCTGCCATTCAATGAATGGACACATTTGAAAGGTATGAAAAGGATGGTCTTCATGTATGTTCTGTTTTGGTAGCCAGTAAAACCAACCCAGAACGGAAGCGGTATCGTCGAAGAAGATATATAAGTACAAGTATATATACATATTATAAAAAAAATTCATCTTATGTCAAGTTTCCTAAAAGTACTACTTTCAGAACAATTTTGTTTAAATTGATTGTCAATATTATGAATTATTTTAAATGTTGCATTTCCATTATTAAGTTTCTTTCTATTGTTCTCTGTATCCAATTCTGTAACCCATACTTCAAACTCACAACAAAATAAATATTTCCTATATAACAGCCTTCTTTAATAACGTTTTGACCAGTAATAATTAAACACTATTATTTAATTACCACAATTAAATATATACATTAAATAATTTTGAAATAACTCGATTATGATTTTGATGGAATTATTACGAGGAAAAGGTGCGTTAAAAATGTGAGATATCTGCCGTGTTAACATTTTGCTTACGATTATTCATTAAAAGACAATAAGGCAGTATGTAATACTTGAATTTACTGCCCAATAATCGCCTTTTTATTGGCGTAAATTTATCAATAACTTTATTGATTTAAACAAAGAAACTTGATACAATGATAAAATGAATGGCATTTAAGCAATTGCAAATATTCGGCAATGTTTTCGCCGATCATGCAATGGTATTATTTGTAATGTGTTTACGAATTCTGCAAAGTATAAAAATCGATAGTTGATTTGGATAAAAAGGCAGTCATTCTCTGTCCATATAATCAGTCATCAGCACGAACTAAACAGCGGGTCAGCGAGATTGAGTAATTTCACTTTTAGCCACCACAGACATCGAATGGCCAAATTAAATAACTGCCGCAAAAAAGGGGGTTTCTGCTGTAAAAGTGGCCCACACAAAACACTCTCCACGCCACGATCACTGAACCGATCCGATGTGTCAAAGGCTGTTTGCTGGCTCCCATTTTATTTTTCAATTTTATTTAATTAGATGGAACATTGGACATTTTGTGGAAATGAAATGGATGCAATTCAAATCTCGATTCGATTCGGTGAAAGTCCCGATTATGGCATTCGGTGGCGACAAAATAATTAAATTAATTGAAACGGGGGACGGCCTCCGGTCAGGTGTCAGCCTCTCTGCTTCCAATTTTATTGCAGCCCATTTGCAACCGTGGAAAGCGAAACGGAATTTTCCTCGCCTTCAACAGTTATAGAAAGATTCGATTAAATATTTGTTTACCCAATAGTATTAGTTAATAAATACAGTAGAGATCGCTTATTAGAAACACTCAGGGATCTTAATGATTTGTATTAATTATCCGATTGTTTCAATAAAGCGATTGATTTCTAATGTACAGAAATTCATATGATGTTGGCTCTAAGTGTTTTGTTTCTATAAGCCGATTATTGAAAATTAAAATTCACTCTTGTTAAATGCAAGACCTCCCCTGCCCTCGTGTATGATATTGAATAGCGGAACTATTTGATATTTTCGTATTTAATCTTACTTACACAGTATCAACAAGATAGATGCGCCCAGATTAACTTTTAAGGCAGTATACGGTAGAAGGCCTTATGACCTTCCTTTATATCCCTAGTAATGCGTTATCGTACGAATATAGTGTAAACTTATTATTCTATATATATATATTTTAAATTATAAATTTCTTTAAGTTTTCATTTCATTCTTAAACTATTTAATATTTACAAAACAGGTAATCCTCCCAAGCAAAGATTGTCCATGCCTATACAACCCTTGTGTGCAGTGCATTTATCTCATCTATTAATATCATTTTCCTTTACATTACGGTTTAGATGTTCTCGTATTTGTTTTTTAATAGGAAATAATGTTTATATCTGAGATAATGACAAATAATATCTAGTAGTATTTTAAACTCAAATTTAAATGTCATTAGATATTTTAACGCAAACTGGGGCTGACATCCAACTTTTTCCAGACGTTCTCTTTTCTACAAATTTGCGGGTTGTTCCTCTTGTAGTCCCCGAAAACAATTGCCTATTGATAAATCTGTTCGTGTTTTTGTGATCTGCAATTTTTTCCTTGAATTAATTACCACAACTTACATTGTTTATTGTTTTGCACACTTTTAGCACTACAATATGCCTTCGAATTGAAATTGTTTCTTTGGAGGGCTTGCGGCAAGGGGCTGTGTCCAATCCATCCGCAAAACCAGCATCGGATTGCATAAATCCAATGGGTTTGTTGTTGCACTTGTGGGCAAAGAGCGAAGCGTTTGTGCTAGAAGTCGGGCGGCAGCCTTCGAAAGACGCGCATTCCAATTGGATGGCCACAATATTGCAACAATAAATGCGAAAAATCGATTAAAGACAATCGAATTTCCGTTACGCAATTTATCAATATTTTCCCGTTTTACTATTATTATTCATATTTAAAAGCAACAAATCCTGAATACTTTGAATGCAACCAAGTTGGAGGCAGCCGCCACAATTTCACGGAAAAGTGCTCGCCCATATTTGGACCATTTCATTGCATTGTTTTTCGATTGGCAAAGTTTTAACACGATTTGAATTTTTGCCCGGTTTAGCAATTATTGTGTCAAGTGAAATTCAAAGAGTCTTTGATACACTTCTTGCTGCTCCAAATGCCGTAATACCATTACCATTCCTATTACCTAATCTCTGAGCAGAATCATCGCTTCCGGGATCACTCCAACTGGACCAGATTCAGTGCTTTTTCATGTCATTTGCATATCACCTTCTTCTGGTCGAGCGAGAATCGCTTCCTTTTGTGCAAGAAACTCTTGTTTTCAAGCACATCACTGTCTCTTGTTCAACACTGCACTGGCTTACATTTGCAACAACTTTTCGCAAATTCCGGATTAGATAAAATTTGTAACATGTTTCCTTTTTAGAGAATGTTACAATGGAATTTGAAAATTAGTTGAGAGCTATTCCTATTTGTTAGTAGTTCAGTTAAAGACCTTCTGGTAAAGCACTTAAAAGAAAACACTTTTATCTATTTTACGATTAGTGGTTTTTAATCCACCAATTAAATAATTATCTTTAAAATCTACATAAAACTCTGCAGATAAAACCTGAAATCAAACCAAACACTTAACCCAAAAACCTTGCATTCATCTTTGAAGGATGTAGACTAATCTAAAGGTCTTGTTTTATTTTTTTGCAAATTTAAAAAGAATCGTAGTTTATTAATTAAAGCTCGAAATAATCCAAAAAGTATTTATAACATTTCAGATACACTAAATAGATATACCAAAGCACTTAAGTGCATGAATATACATTTTACATTAAATTGGGATTTAATTTTGTTTGTTTCTGATAAAAACCCATTAACAATAATTATTTAAATTAACTGTTGCCATAATAAACATTAAAAATTGTACCCAGAGCTGTAGTTTTTAAAAAGCTAATCGAAGGTTTAAATTGATAAGAAATAAATTCAATTCAATTGGGACTACTATGGGCTCTCTTAAAACCCATATGTTAATATGTAACCAAATACGAAGGTATAATAATTCATTTCTGATAATTTCTTGAGATAACCAGTGAAATATTATATAAATAATTAATTTTAATTGATCGAATAAGAGAAAATTTTGACACCATATTTGGAAAATTAAATCAAATTATCACTTAATATTTAATTTTCATACCTGAACTGGGAAAATATTTTCATATTTCACACAAAGTACTTCAATCAATTTTAAAAACCAAAAACAAAATCCCTTTCAATTACTGAAAGGAACATGGGAGGCCCAACCTCAACCAACGGGTTTTGACTTTTCATTAACTATTTGTTTTTAGTTATTAGTCAATTGATGGCACCCAGACCAGTTGGAAAAGGATCCAGTCAATCCAACCCAGGATTCGATCCCATTTCAATCAATTGGTTATTGGTTAGTGGGCGCAGAACCTGCTCGGGGGTTATAGCCCTTATTCACAATTAAAAAATAATTGTCCAGATACACGAAAACGTGTCATTAGGCGTATGGTGGATTCGTGGTAATTACAGTCCTAACTAACTTATTACTACCGACAACATATTGCAATTTATTGATTCCTTTAAACATATTGATAAGGATTATGATAGGATATGATAAAAGTGTTTATTATATCCTCAATTCAGCGCCGCACGCTAGGGCAGTATAGTCCCGAACATTTTAGAAGAGGAGTTTGTATTCGTACTTGGAGGGATGTTATATAAGGGGCGATACCCTTCGATCACGATTTCAATCAATAAGGTTGATAATATTTACGTTGCTGTTGTTTTTGTGTTGTTCTTCTGAATCAACAAGTATACTCGGTTCCTCAATATTGTCATAGATAGTTGTTTCTCGAATCTATTCACTTGTGAAAAAATACTCAACAACAACGTTTAATAGAAGGGCAAATGACGTCACACATTCAATGATAATAGATCTGTGTGACATTGATTTCACTTATTATTTGATATAAAATATGTTAAATAAGATTTTATGATATGAAATCTAATTAAAAAGCTAATTTATTGTTAGTTTCTCCAAAAATAATGCAAATCACAAATATAATTAGTAGGTAAAAATATTCAAATTCCATGACCAACATAAGAAATATTATAAATCATTATAGTTGAAAAATATGGAAGGTTTTCATTTGCGATGTTTATATTGCTTAAATAATGTAGTTGATTAGAAAAGTGGAAAATTACTGCTATTCCGTTGAAAGCTTGTAATTTAATTTTCCTTTTAATAAATCTCTCGACAAGCTATTGTTATTTTTTGCATTACATTCCGCAATTAATACGGATATTTCCACACAGCCACACGGCCAGCCAGGGAAGGAAGGTTTACACTGATTAATTTGTTAAGATTAACAGCCTCTGCGAGTCTGTGACAACCCTCTCTGTGCTTAATAAATTTATGTTCTTTGGCTGCCCATTTTGTCATGACTGTCGGAACAAAAATTGCAGCGCAACGGCAGCGGGGAAAGTGAAAGTGCTTTGCTTTTGTGAAGTAATAATGCTAGTAAAACTGTCATTATTTTAATTATAACTAAAGCGACAACCTGGCTAGCTAAATCAATCACCTGAATTTTAACTGTGCTGCTGGACAGAGAGCAGCTATGCGATTGCAATACGAAATTAGCCGGTTGCGAAACAGTCACATTTTTCGGGGAGAATCAGTCGCGCGCGCAAAACGACTTCGAAGACACAGAGAGACATTCAGTATTGTCCGTGACTTTTCGTCAATTAAGGTTAATGTTTTAACCGGGGGTTTTGAACTCCACGCTCCACAATATAATACAATAACCGCTAAACTGGCAAATTGCCGAAATGGTAATTGTTTTTGAAAGTATTATACTTTGTCCGGAAGTGGTGATTTAGGGTGGAAAGTTTTCCTCTCTGTTTGACAAAATTAAGTGAAGGATTCCTCCCATTTTTTACTACTTGGAAAAGATGTTGACAGGGAATCTCTGTACATCGCTCTGTTGAATAGTGAATGCACCTTTCATCAAGGCTTCTCCGCTTCTTCTTAAAGATCGGTATCGTGAAACGCTTCCATTTTCTGAAAAACCATTGTTTCCGATGTCGTGTTTTTATTAATAGCACAAGCTACAGTAACCGTAATTAAAGTAAGAGCAAGAAATCTTTATTACTACGAGTATAATTATTTTCCATATGTTTTATAACAATATAATATTTTCATGTAGAATTTACAATGTACAAAAAGAAAAGGGAGATAAAGTTCAAAATACTTGATTTAAATAGAAGTATAAAATTAAATGATTATTGAAGACGGAAATTTCCATAAACTAGAACGACTGAATATAAACATAAAAAATCATAAATCCAAAGAGAAGGAAGCGTTAACAGAAAATCACTGATTATCGATGAAGAGTAGTCTTCTCATGTTTATAGTAAGCGTTTAAAGTTAGTCTCACTAATATTGTCAGACTTATTTGAATATTCCATAAGACTTACCCAACCTCGTCTATCAAATAGAAACTGAACAATTTTAAATCAACATCCAATTTGAATTGCAAGAAAATTAATATATGAAATAGCTGGAAGTGAAGGAAATTGCCCATCAAGGTGGTACATTGTAATAAACCGTATGATCCATTACGATTAGTGTAGAAAAGGAAATTGGTATCATGTGGCTTCATTTCCAGACACTTGAATAGCTATTTTTCATATTGTTCTGGCAATAATAAATCGGCGGTCTAATTGCGGTGTTGTATTTCCATCAAATCAGCATTCCGCCGAGACGAGACCAGGCGAGGCGAAGCGAGGAGGAGGAGGTTGTGGAGCGCAATCTGCGGTCGACTACGTAACACTCGGGGGCTCAATTATCGGGTTTATTGGATCGATCACGGATGCTTTTACCGGGTTGGAGCGCAAACCTCAAATCAGTTAAACGGTGGTCTGGCTTTTATAAGCCTTCTTATCGCAAATATTTGCCAAGTAAGTACCGCGAATAAAATTGCACTCGAAAACCTCATCTCAATTTGAATCAATATCTCTCTCATGTGGTGGCCAAAGAGAGGCCGAAGAATGTAATACACTTTCCATTTTTTCTGCCTGTTTATTGTTGGCCACCACCGCACCACTCTTTCAAAGGCTTGTAATTTAATTGCAATTTTCTGCGCCAGGCATAATTTGAATATTTTCTGCCTCCTTCTTTACAATATAGTTCTTACATAAAGCCCCATGCACACATAGGCTCTCAATTAAAACGAGGTCTCTGATACACTCTGTTCCAGTTGTTGCAGTTTGGCTCGTGATTTGTGAGCACAGAACGCGCGGTGGTGCACTCTGCGCTAAATTACCCACCACTCTTTTATACCAATCGCTGCAATTCTGTGATTTGTGTGCAAATTTACATCTAATGGGCGACACCGAGTCACGTTCTGTTTTCAAAATATTAGCTCTAGGGCGGCAAGCCACTCTTTTCCACTGCTGGCCTTTTAATTCACCACACAGCTCACTTCAGGGGCCGAACTCCAGCGACATGCCCAAGCCCCTCAGTAAACGATCACCTTCCCTCTGCTTTTCTATAAATCTCTAAACTATGGTCTAAGTCCCCGGATAATGTTTCTGGATGAAAGAAAAGGTTACGTGATTCGTGATTTATAGGGGAAATTTTCAACAGAATTACTCTTAAATGATATGGTAAAGAAAATAAACAGAAAACTGTTGAAATAACTAGATATTTATCATTCGGGATTAAATATTATAATAGTTATTTCCGTTTATATTAAAAATAATAGTAGGTAATATAACCTACTATTATTTTATTTTAAATATTAATATTTGTTCTGTCAGAAATACTATAGGGCAGTTTTGCGAAGTGTGCTGAAATATAACATTTCTTTAAAATTTTATTAACAGTCAACAAAGATTTGGTACATCGATCTGATTCTAATCCCTTAATTCTGACTTCTGAATAATAAAAACATGTAGAAATTCAAAGTGATTTTAAGATTTTCCATTTCTTTTTGGAAAATTCATAAAACCTTGTATAAAATACAATCGATAATCCTTATCAAAAACACGAGCCTCGTTAACCCTTACTTCTCTGGTGTTTTTTTTTTAATAATTTTAAGGATTAATATGCGTAAATTATCGATCTTGTTGTATAAATAATCATTAATTGATGACACCTTTTATAAATTCGACTATCATTTTTATTTTAGACCATGAACTGATATAGAGAAATTATCTTGACTTATTCGTTTGTTCTTTCTGTGGTGGCTTGGAAATGGGACCACGGAGCCATATAATTTATTCTGAAGTCTCAGCCTTTGCCAAATTCCCATCGTTCACATACAAACAGTGTACGTTTATTCAATCAGCCAACTGTAATTACCCGCGAATTCAATTCGATCGTAATCGCAATTACGCGGGGAAAACTTTTCGCTTATTACAGTTTTACTCTTTTTTTCGTTGCCTTCTTCTACAAATCTACTTCATCATCAGCTGCTGAATTATAAATCTCCAATAAACGTGTATTGGTGTGTGTCTCACTAATGGGGGATTATGTTACAAATAAATCAATTTGCCTTTTATCTGGGCAATTTTTTCGCTCAACTCAAGCTCTGTATATGCGAGAATTGTAAAATTTATTGCATAATTTTTGCCGAAGCCATTGATTGGAATGATGGCGGAATGATCGCGAATAAAATCAGAGTTTAAGAAAAGTGCTACACATTCAAAAACCTCTGCGAATGATTTGCTCTTGTTGCGATCTTATTGCAACAATCATAATTTACCGCGCCGCGCACTGTTTCGGGTTACTGCGCGAGATCGATGAAGCAATCATGTTTGATCGCCGATCTAATCAGTTTTGATCGCAACAGGCGAGGAGGGTAAAAACAAATTCAAAGGGTTCACACTCAAATGATTTATGACAGATGATCTTTGGTAAACATAATTTTCGGCTTTGACCCAATGCGAGAGGCACGAGGCCATCATTAAATCGATGAAATTGATTATCAAATGGGGGAGCCCTGACATTTTCGCTGGTCACACACGTACTATAGATCTTTGCTGACAAATCTATTAACTTTTTCCACACTTCTTTTCCCATTGATAAATGGAGTGAATGACCAAAGCCCCCATTCGTCGCCGGATGCGAGCTAATGAGCTGCTGGATGCATTTTCCAACATGCAATGAACTTGATACTCTCTGCACAAAAGAGATGACTTAATTACATTTCAGCCTCCAGCGTTTTTGACAAGCTTATAACCTCAAATTATAAAAGACAAGTTCAAAAGAATTTCATCCGTTTTAAGTGAATAATTATTAGTTTTGCCAAGACCTGTATTATTTATTACATTTTTTATAGTCATCCAGATCTTTTGATTTTATTTTTAATTAAAAAATAATCAATGGTTATAAAATTAAACTTCAAAACTAATCAAATAACATTATTTATGACATGTCAGAGATCTTTAGCAATTTTCAATATAATAGAAATATTGTTTTAAATTAAGGTGATCGTGATCTTTTATCAGAAAGCTTTATTAATTGAAAATGCGTGCAGTAATTTTTCCAGCTGTCAAAATTATTATTAGAAGGCAATAATCAAAGCCGGTCTCTTTTCAATCCAAGTACGCACTCATTTATTACGATCTTTATCGATCATTAACAAAACAGAGATCGCATTTTCATTGAATTCTAAAGCCGCACGTTGTTTGAACGAAGATCAAGAAAGTTATTTGGATCAAAGCTCGTCGCTCAAGTATAATAAATTAATAATAAAATGTGTGTATAATCTTCATCAAGTTCACGCGTTCGTGATCGTGTTTTTGTTTTGATTTTCTTCTTCTTTGCATAGATATGTGCTTTTTTACACATGATCATCGCCTGCTATGCTCTGAAGGTATGTGGAATTCAACTCTTTGTTGTCGGTCGATTGTTAGCAGTGTTTGGGACTTCTACTCTCTGTTTTGAATAAGTGAAATGTTACAGTTTTCAATTTTGTTGTTTTCCATACACAGTTTTCCCCACTCTATCGCCTGATTTACTTTCACATTATTCGGGCAATAATAACGAGAGCAAATGGGCTTCAAACTGTTTGAATTTATGGATAATTCTCCTCTCCATAGAGGAGCAAGCAGTGATGAAGAGGAGAAGGGTTTTCCATGTTAATTTAACGCTTTGATTTGGTTTTGATTGACTGGCTGTCAAGGGCGGCATCTGTGGGCGCAGATCTATGGCCAATAACCGATTATTGTAATCGTTTTCGTTCAACGGTATCTCTTTCCATTTCTGAACCATTTCAATCAAGCAAAATAGCAAACATTATTGTCCCCTCCCACTGACTGTAAGATCACTTTTATGGGCACGAGTTATTGATAGTCTCTTTCTCTCACAGAAATATTTAGAGTACCGTAATTTACTTGATTATGTCCATTTTTGCATGCCAATAAATTGTTCTTTTGTTTTATTAGGCATTTCAGAGTAATGATATGTATATAATTTTGACATTTTGAAATAACGGTACTAATATTTAATCTGTGAAGGCACTTGTGCCTTTTCTAAAGCACTAATGTTTTTTTTGTAAATATTGTCTAGTTCTCAAATCGCCATTGAAATTAATTGGTTTTTTTAATTGAAAAACCTAATCCGCAAATAAGAACTATGCACTATAACATTTGATGTAATATATATAATTATACTCTAATTTATATCGACAGCTTTATTATTTTTTTTTTAATTAAGACAGGTACAAAAATTTAAATAAGTAGAAAAGGTAAACATATTTTATGCAGAAAAGCTATGAATTATTACATTTTGTTATTTTTTTTTAAAGTACATAAAGGTAAACAACACAGCCATTAAGCATTATCATCGATCTTTTTAAATATACTCCACTCTCTAGTTACAGAAATATTTTGTCGTGCATTATTTATTGTTTAAATAACTATTAAAATTGTAAAACTGTCAAATATGAATAGCAACTTTAAAGTTGTTATTATATTATAAAAAATATACTATATTCCCGGAGCATGGTCAGATGGAAAGCCTAACTTTAAAGAAAAATCGAGAATGTTCTACCACCAAAGGGACATTTTAGCATGCTTCAAAGCTTGAAAATACTCCTATAGTCGAGTGGTAATGCACTCGAAAGCTTCCTCGTGGGGCATGAGTTCGAATCAGAGACGGGAAGGATTGATTAGATCCTTTATAAAAAAATCATCATCAATGAACAGTTAAAACCCGTTTGTTCTTTCTTTTAAGGAATTGTTTGAAAATTTTTTTAAAGTTTGAAAAATTATGTAACAGTTAATCTTGGACAGACCAATATATTTTTAATTTTAACATTTTGACCACCTATTAATCATTGACATGGGATTTGTGTGTGCCATTTTTGTGTAGATTGATCCATTCAAGATTTAAAGTTCATCTAAAAATAAATGTTGTTCGTTAATCAAAAAGTTTTGTTCCTAAATTAAAGATTATTTTTATGGTTATTTTTCACAAAATAGAAATTCATTATATTAAAAACATAATCAATAAGAAAATAATATTATATTTTAAATTATTATTATTTCAACCATCGATTTTATGATCACGTTTTTGCGCATAATTTTCTATGAATATATTTTGCACATTTTAATTATAAATGTTAATCTTATTTCATAGAAGTCAAATAAATAATAGTTATTTGAAAACTTAGTCACTCGTTTTAAAAGGAAGTTGTAAAACATAAAAATATTAATTTGTACAAATTGATATTGGTATCTTTAATATTGATCAAAAGCTCAAAACCATAAATCACCACGCGAAACTAATGATCGACAAGTCAATAAAAATAATCGTACAAATTTTGTCGCCATTAAATTGAATTGGTGAGCATTGAGCTATTAAAATTATGTATACACCAAAACATCATTTGGTTCCAAATTGGGTTAAGAACAATAAAAAACCTATAAACTTCATATCAAAGTTGATGAAACCATTTCGAATAGACAGTTCCAAAAATAGCATAATCTGATGGCTTTGATGACTCCCACCTGCTTTTTTGCTCTTCTTTTTGATCAAGTCTATTAAAATAAAAGTCAAGAATTTTCCGATTACTAATCCCAAGGATTGGAAAAGTCTTTTTAAACTCAATAAAAGAGTTAATTGTCGATTACGGCAGCAATTGTGTTAATTAACTCTATTAAAACCATTAATTCCAAAAATCCTAATTGTTTGCAATTTTCCAAATAGACTTCTTCGCGGTTTTTCTTTGCCATTTCGCGTTGGTTATAAAAATATTTACCAAAGTTCGATTCAACATCAAGTGAGGCAATTAAAAAATCGTAGAAATTGTTTCCATTAACCGTTTGAGGAGCCTCTTCTCTTCTCCACACCAGCCCCACAGGTGATTGTACGCATTTTTCAAAAAGAGAGAAAGACGATCAATATTAAATCAATAGATTCAAGTGACGGGTTTAATTAAACGGAATGATGGTGATTGAATATATTATCGTCTCGGAATTATTATTAATAGCCACCGCTATTCTATTAAAATCAACAATTGTGGATACTACTGAGCGATGATGGGCAGAGCTTTCGCTTTTTGTGCATCCAATTGATTGGAAAGACTGCATTTGTATTTTAGAGAACAGAGTTTTTTGGGATTATATTCTTCAATCAACATATTTCATAGGTGAAAAGAGATTTAACAATCTTAAATCTTTTGGACTTTTTATTGGTTTGTGTTGTACTTTGTAATACTAGTGCGTTAAAGAAGCACTTCTACACTAGTGCGAAAAGTAACCTATGAAAAATTCAGTTTCTTCGTCTTCCTTCGCTTACGGCTCGATGTGAACCAGTACGTCCTTTTCAATTTGTCCTCAGATCCCTCTATCCAGAGCCGCAGTACGGTAGTTGTTTATACCCATATTATTCAGATCATCTTCCATTAAAAATGACATTTATCTGTATTTGTTTTAAATTTATATACTTTAATTGAATAACAAAAAAAGTCGTCAGTTTTTGTAGTAAAATTTTGGTGAAACTGTTTTTATATATTTTATTGTTATAAAATATATGTTAACGTTTATATAAGCACGACGGAATAAATTTATCAGGGTGTGTTAATAAATTCATCAACCTGTTCATCGTGTAAAACATAATAGTGAAAAATTTAAATAATTTCTAAAGATTAAGAGATTATTCGTATTTTAGTAAATAGAAATAAACGATAAAAGCATATCAATAAATTTCCACCGATAAAAGCTAAACTTTGGTATTTAAGTTATTCGTTTAATATTTATTCAATCTTCTAAGCTATTTTAAAATAATTATTCCTTAATAAACAATACAATCTCTAAATTCCAATTCCAAGATCGCATAAACAATATTTGTAAAAATCGCTGACGCATGTCGGCATGATGCACTTTTCAAAAGGAAAGTAAGAATGCCCATGAAAGTTCCATTCCGATTATACAAGAGTTCATAAATAGAATTCAATTGAATTGTCATTTGTTTTGAGGAGATAAGAAGAAAAAGGGGAAGAAAAGGGACAAAGAGCACATTAAAGAACAGAACAATGCACGGATTTAGACTCAGAATATAATAAAAATGATGTAGGAAGAAAATGCAAATAAAGTTGTCACAGAGAACAATTGCAAATTTGTTGGCAATTATTTGCAATTCTTTATGAAAGCAGGACAATAAATTAGTAATACAATACGGACAATATAATAAGGGATATTAAATTATTGTTCTAGCATTTCCTAGACACCATATTTCTTTTTGAAATATCAAATGAAGTAGGTGTATTTCATTGGATAGTGTCACTTGATCACATATGTATGTACCATACATAACCTCAATTTGTAAGGTGTTTGATTGTCAAACTATGACAATTAAAATTATTAGTATCATTAACGTGTTTCAAAAGTAAAATGTGAGCTTTTATTACGAAAAGCGGAGAGTAATGATAATAATTTTCCAATTAAGAGCTATGTTGAAAACGTAATAAAGAATCATAATGTCAATTTGATTTAAACGGTGATAAACTGTTAAAATGTCTCATCTTCATTTCAATACAATTGACAGTTGCAGAACTTTGCCCAATAAAACAAAACCAGTTTCGTTTTCTTTGATCCGTGGCAAGTAATAAATTATTTAACACCTTCAAGTTCCATTTAGATTACCAGACTATTATTCGGATAAATCGAGTGGGAAAACGAGCTACGAGTACAAGGCTTTTCTGCACGCAAATTGAAATGGCAAACCAAGAGGCATAAACTAACGGTGTCGACAAATTGAACTTTTAATTACTATTCCCAATGAATTACTCATTATTCCGTATAGTTTAATTCAATAAACTAATTCGAGCATTTTAATACCCATTTGGACATGATATAGATTTAATTACTTTCGCTGAAAGCTCCAACACCACGTTTCCGGACATGCAATACAGTTTTAATTGGATATCCAGCTGATTTCCAAACTAATGCCTAAAAAATCAAAATTCCAGAAATACAATTTATTTCAATAAGTCGTTCTTTAAATGCCAATGGTTCGAGTAAAATTTAATTAAAGTAACCACAGGAAAAATGGAACACTTTTGTCATTGAACGATCGAAAGGAAAATGATCTACAGAGTCGAAACAAGAAAAACGTGATCTGTTGAAAAAAACGGTCTGATAAAACCAATGACGTTGTCAAAACTGCACAATTAAATGATATTTTCTTCTTTTTTCCAGCAAGGTGCAAGTCCAGTTCCATGGGTATTAATCTAGAAAGTTGTATCGATCAGCCCAAAAAAATACTTGGGCTTGTTTTCGAATACACAATAAAAATACAAATTGAGAATCTTGACTTGCAGGAATCTGGGGTCAGAAGACATTAATTGGATGTGTAAAGAATGGCACTCGAAAATGTAATCATTGGATTGAACAATTATCTCTTAAAATGCATTGTAATGTTGTGGAAAAGTACACAACAACAGAATAAGTGTATGGATAGAAAGAAAAGAGAAGAAACCGTTCAAGTGCGCTTCCATTAGACCAGCAGATGGTGTGGTCAGATGGCAACAAATCGATCGAGTTTCAATCCGCGATCATTGAATCAGGTTCGTTGTGCTGATACTATGTCAACACGGGTCCAGTTTTTGCGCTATTAGTTTATAATTTGCTGTTTTATTTTGTTCTGCTTTTGGTTTAATTGACGGAAATTATCGATTTCTTTTGATCTTATTATTGTTTTTTCTCTTGACTTTTCGACATTTTGTCCAAGCCACAGCGATTGATCAATCCTGATTCACACGATCTATGGATAACTACAAAATTTCCACTTAATCATTACTTTAACCTTTAATTAAAGATCAACGTAAAATTAATATGTAATTTTCCTAAATTTCCCAAAATTTTACAAGTTATGTAATTTTAATTGTACTTTCTGATCAATAATAATTTCAAAACATCCGGTCTTCCTCTCCATACTGCACATTATAATAGTATTGCCTGATGATCGGAAGTATTCAAAAGTAATGGGTAATGTAAAATCCGTAGAAAAAAGAAATTGAAACATAATTTAGGTGTAATTAAATGAAATTGAAATTTGTGTATAGTTACAGTTACTTCAAGATCACAGTGCATTAAGAGTTACGTAAAAGATGATTGATTTGCGGGTTGTGGATACAAATTGAGGGGTTAATTAAAATTGAACTTCCTCTCCACTAAAATCGCCATAATTAGACGCCATCTTGAATAAGAAAAAAAAACATAAACAAGTAGAATGCGCCTACTTTGATCGTGAGTATTTAATTGCATAATAAAGTTCTAATTAAAAATTTCTTGGCAAACTGAATTGAATTGATTTGCAATGCCAAAAGGCGGTTTACTGAAGCTGCCTTGACCGAATAACACTGTAACGTTACTGGTGCTGACAAATTTCTTCTTCCATTTGATTCGTTTCTCGAACACACAAAAACAGAAATAATAATATATACCGAAATCAAAAATTGCCAATTGAAATTTGCTTCACGTTTGTCCGACATTCAATTAACCGGACTGGTACTAATTCTATGGGTGTTTCTCTGTAGTTTTTACTCCTCGTGGAGGGCGGTTTTGTAATTTCGACAAAAGTCAATGTTTCAGTAGCCAAATACCGATCTTTCTTTCGTTTTTTTTTCTCGACATTCGTCTCTTTATGACGGCAATGAAAATGACGAAAGTTCATAGCGAATTCGTGATTTAAAAACTGTCTGTCTGATTACTCTAAAACAAAACACGATTTTGATCCAAGCCCAAAGACGAGACGGTAATAGTGAATCCACCAGTTACAGTAGCTGCAGATGAGGAAACACTTAATGATTTGGTTCCGCGCTATATCGCATCCAAGTCTTCGGTGTGGTCGATTTGGTGGATTACGTTTTCCATCCCAAAAAACCCGCTGCATCCAATTATTCAGTGATTCAAGACACATTTTATTGCGATTCTTATCACATCTATACGCAGATAAGTTGATTCAGAGAATTTGTAATAAAAACCTATCAATTGTTTTAAAAAAATTAAACGATCAATTATAAAAATGCATTAACCTCAAATTCAAAGTGTTTTTCAAAACTCGAATCATTTTTATACTCATTTCAAATAAAACAAAATATTTAACAAATAAAGTTAATGGGCTACTATACGCTCAAAATTAATTCAAATTCAAAATAAAGCCTTTATCTTTAACTATCTCCACAAAGTAAATGTTTAATTTATTGTTTCCAAAACATTTATATGGTTATTGCTGTTCTTGTACTGTTTTTTGTTTCTTTCGATCTTGATCGGTTTTATTATAAAATTGTGGTGACATAAATCGGCCAATACACTTAATTAAATAAAGTCGGTTTATGTCAATAAAATCGAAAGTGATAAGTCGGTTTATTGAATTACAGTCACTAAAATTTTGTAGCTATTTTTTGGCGGAAAAATTATGTCAATACAATATTGTTTTCGGTGGGTTGCATAAACTGTGCGTTTTTTCATGATGCTGTTTTTTATTTCTCTCCTTCTTCGAGACAAATCCAAAGAAAGAAATTAACGAACAACCTTCACGCCACCATTTTTACGATAGATCCAAATGCCTGGGGGGGCTCAATTTTGGTAATGTTTTCGTTAAACACACTTTTTTACTTTGGCATTTTCTTGTTTCCACCTATATTTAAACCTATAAAAATAATTGCAGTCCATAATTTGGTCTTTAATTGGTATTTTCTGTGTGGATATAATACAACAAAAGGCTTGGTATTTCGGTTTTGACATCAACCTGCTTGGAGGAAAGTAAAAGTGACGAGGAAGAATGCAATTAATTTTTTTCTCCATTTTTCCCAAACAAAGAGAATTTGATTTGATAGATTATTAATGAAAAGGACTTGGTATTTGCATTTTTGCGTAAATTCTGATCTCAATGACTCTGATTGATTCCGAAATGCCAAATAATTGAGATGGGCGTCTTGAACTCTTGACACTTATTGTCTTTAGTGTCCAATTTTCGGTCCATTACGACTCTTTGTTTGAGGCTCACTTTTTTCTACTTCTCGAAATGACCGATTCTTGTGAATTGCCCAGCGCGCATTTTTCGCTCCATCTAAACACCCATTGTGAAACTGCAATTTATTTAAATTGCCTCCGAGTTGGAGGGAATTTTAACTCCCAATGTGTACGCAAGTTTTGCCGATTTGAATGAATGAAATGTGTCTACGCGGTGGTAATGTGGAAAAGCATGTCAGGGATTGTGCACTCGTGTCTCGGGCAAATTAACTTATTCCATTGAGGAAAGGTAGAAATCTCGATAGACAGCCCGCTTTATCGCTCGGCCTAATCAATAAATTGGCGGCAATTAAATATTTTCTGTGATTTGCTTTTAACGGATCATGATAGTGTCGATCTTTGACCAATTTAGGCATTAAAATTTATGAGTTTAGTTGCCCCCAATTTTGACACCAATATCTATACCTATAATTTCGGATACATATTTATTGTTTTTTGCCAATTTCCTCTTTTACGTCAGTAGCAGGTTTTGCAATTTTTTTTTGTTAAAACTATTAATAAAAGCATGAGAATTAGTTTTGAAACACAAATAAATGCATGTATTTATTATTTTGTGGATATAACAAATGGTATATCTTTAATTTAGACTATTTAGATTACAAAATCTTTAGTACCTAAAAACTGTGGGTGGTCAAATGCAAATTATGTTAATTTACAAAGTACGATCAATAAATTTATCAAAATTATTCATGGCGTGATGAATATTTATTGTATCAACAAATTAAAATGGAATAAAAGGGTAAATATTGATGCTACCATACGGATAAGACGAATAATTCACAATCAGAGTAGCCTTTAATCCGAAAAGAAAACAAGTATCTCTTACTATTATACAACAAGTGCATTAAAATGGCGTTATATATTGTGATCGTCGTGACACAGTTTAAAATGGTTCGTGGAAACCAGCTCTTCGATAAATTGGTCAATTGATGACCCCGTCTGACAGATCCAAAGATCACTTGCGATCGATGAAATACTCGTAGCCCTCAAGAACCAATGCAGAGCGGACTGGACTTCCTTGGCATTTCTTTTCGCGCCTCGTGACGATGATGATCCATTTTCCCAGGCCGCCTTTTTTGACAGTCTCTGGCACTTGGCCAGACCATGATACTGATTTAATCGCCATTTTGGTAATTTATGCAACCAGTTACATGCAAGTGGACTCGTATGCAGTTTACACCGATTCTGTCACTGTTAAATAATCGCGCAAAGGCTGGCCCAAAACTTTCTGCAGTCTTAACTATGGGAATGCAATTAAATAGCGATTGTTATTGCGGTTGCCATTTTTTTTCTATTTTATTCTTTTTTATCAAAGAGTCGACGACTGATTTGTGTGAAAACGAACAGAGCGGTTTTCAGCAAATCTTAATGAAGCTACTAATTTACTTTTTCTGCAGTTTATTCGCGATACTACCACTTTTTTTAATTGGCACTGTTATTACAGTTATTGTTGATGGGGTTATCATTTTAAAGAATGGCTCCCATTGTACTCTGACTCTCCATCTGTAACTGGCTGACTGACTGACTGGCTCAAGGCAAAAGGAAAATCGACTCATTAATTCGATTTCTTATTAAAGACTTGAATTAATACATAAACCTTGCTAAGATCATGGATAAAGATTTACTTTTATGGTACTAGTGGTACAAGTGATAATTTTAAGAATTATTTTATTAACATAACCTATATTTTATTTCAAATAAAATTTATCTCTTTTTTAACATTTACTGGTTTAACTTTAATTAATATAATTTAGATAATATAGTCTAGTTCATTAGACAATCTTCACTTTCCAGTAGAAATTAGGAATTTTATTGAGTAATAAAAAACAAAAATAAACATTAAACCCCAAAAACCCAGAAAATATTAAATAACAATTTTGGTATTACATCTAAACTGGTAATTAATTACGGTCTTTATCTTATTTCCTCTGATAGTGAGGTCGGTTATATGCCCAGAAGTTCCAGTTGGATTAGTTTGGATTGGAATTGAAATGTCCAACTTGAGCGCGATCGTGCCAATCTCTATGTCAACCGCTTGGCGTTTTTCCCTTTGTCGAGATCAGTTCAAAAATAACCAAAGCAAGCCCTGCAGCAGTTTTCATTTGCTCGATATCTGTGCACCAATTACTCCAAATTACTTAACAGCTCTGAGCCTTTTCATTCAAGCTGAGCGAACGAGTCGCCACATTCCGCGATCTTTAAACAAATTACATAAACTCTTATTAAAGTTATTGGACCGGTTTCCATTTCGGAATATTGATCTTGGCAGCGGTTTTTGGCTACAACAAATAATAAAAATACCAATAATGCTGGGGCATAAATTGCATCAAGACCGGGACCCATTTATCAATTTACCACGGCCCAATCAAGCCGAAAGGCGTCACTGTGCGCAAGCTAAGAAAAAAAAACAAAACAGCAGAAAAAAAACAAAAACTGTCAATTTAGATCAGCTTGCTTTGGTTTGTACAAATCTATCGCGGTTTGTAACTGTTTGGCTGCTGCTGTTGCTGAAAGGTACAGAGAGTATAAATCGATGGTTTGCTGAATGGATTGGAAACACTGAGTTTATGTACTTCTGAGGTCTAAGCATTGCCGAGCTGTGGAGACCCGTTTGTTGTGGCGGAGGATTGCATAATGCGGGCTCAAAATGTATAGCATTTAAACCAATGAAATGTGTAACGATTTCTTTAATTTATCGATTCTGTCTCAGTGTTTATGAGGCTCGAAGGCTTGGAAAATGTAACTTTCATTGACCCATTGTTGGTACACGTCGTTATTGTTCAATAATAATATATATATTGAAAAAGTACAGACTGGATTTATTGATAAGGAAATCATTATATTATTAAAAGAATTCAATTTTGCATAGGAATTTCTGTTTAATCTCAAGAGACTATTTCATTTGTCCAAGTTTGGAAACGACTTCTTTTCTAACACGAAAGCCTATTTACATTCAATGTCCAACGGGATTGTAAAGTAAAAGTGTTTCACTTTTCTGAATTTGCTACGAGTTCTTTTTGCAATACAAAAGTGAATTATTTAATATTTTTAAAAAAATTCGTCTAATTATCAATCTTGGTCTAAAAGTAATGTTTTATTCAGATGTAGGATTGTATCGTTCACATTAATATTAATTCCTTAAAAATAATTTTGCAACGATAAGATTGGTATGGGTAAATAACTGCTATCAAGCTTTCATCCCTTACTGTATTTAACGTATTTAAATAAATAAATTATTACATGAAAGAAAACATCATTTTATCATACAGGGATTTTTAGGGATTGTTTTTAAAGTGCTACAAATAACTAATTGTAGTACATATTCATCATATTAAATTGACATTTTACAGTTAGAACATTCTCGAAGCACAGTGTGATGGATGCCTAAATGTAGAGACAACATATTTTGTAAAAAAAAACCCTACGGATCATGTTTCTATTTATAGTTTTAGCTATTTAATAATCAATACCAGAGAAAAACTAAAAAATAAAATGTGTAATATATTTATTTAAAATTTTCGAATTTAGGCCTTCCATCTGACCGTGCTTCGGGAATGATCTGCCTTTTTCTTATTATACCAAGCATATTCATATGAATTATATTTGAGAAAATAGATTTAAAATGAGGAAATAATAATCATTGGTTTATTTTATCAAATAAAAAGGCCTCTACAAGCAAAAAGAGCAAGAAATTTAATAACTCATTTAGTCGATCTACAAGCGGACATCAATAAATCGGGCTAAAGTGTGGTCGGCCGCACGCGGATAAGTCGTGCAATCGTGTGGCTTGCAAATCTGATCTTTAAGATCCCCAATGAACAAAGCCCGTTTTTTGTTGGGGAGAGCATTGCACAAATATAAATTTTTATTCAAATTACTCTCGTTTCGTACATTTTACGATCCTAGTTAATTACGGTATGTACTCTTTTATTATGCTATAAAAGTATGCTATAATGTACATATCGGAGCAAATTTCCATCATCATCAGCATCGATGGGAGGAAAAATTGTGATGGTGACGATGTGCTGAATGTGTGTGTGTGTGTGCTTGTGATACGGTGAGAAAATGGCTATTTTCACACACGAATCACGAAAATTTGTCCAAAACAATTGGATTGTTGTTTTGTTATGCTGCGATACTCTTTTTCCATTTCATTTTCCTCCACCACCCGAGCGCCGAGTCTCTGGCTTTTCTTATGCTTTAGAGTCACACAAACCGTACTGCAACATTATGGCATTTCATATGCCTCAATTATTGCAAAATTGTGTATAGTATAATTACGAAAAATTTTAATTATTTACACCGTGTGCCACCACACCAGAGATCCAGAGATGAGGAAAGGCCTGACTAACAGCAGTGTGGTTAAAGAATTGAACATAAAAACACGAGACTCCAACAAATTGAAAGCAAAAGCCAAATTTGCGATCTTTATACCACTTTAATGTCGCATAATTCCAGCAAATTACACTTCCAAATCCAATTTAATGTTCACAAAAAGAACCGTTGCTACTGCTGGCTGTCCAAATCCATCAACCATTGCCACACAGAGACATGACTCGAAGCTCAGCCCCAGCTAAGCTTTTATGCTTTCCATGGTATGAGTAAACAGAAATGATGAAAAGTAAAAATTTGATGCACATTAACATTTTATCGACGATTCGACCTCAAAAATTAACATAATAAGATATACTTTTGGTTTACTTTTTGTTTTCTGTCTCTCTTTCCAGATAAATATTAAATAGGTGAAAGATGTTTTGATAAATATTCAAACAACTTAATATTCTTGAGCTCTTTTATAAATAACCATAAACGAACTCATTCAGCCATGACGTTAATCTTCTTCTGGCCAATTTTGGTTTGGTTTCTAGAGAAATCATTAATTATTTAATTTAAAACATGATTTAATTTGTATAAATCGTAAGTACTTGGATTTATTTTATTTTTTTGTCCTTATCATTTGTTCTTTTGGCCTTTACATTTAACAAAATGGCCTTTTACAAAGCATGTTCTTAAATGCGTTCATGTAATATTCATTAATCTGGACCCATTTCCAATATCCAGTTGACCTTGCTCCAATTTACTCCAACTTGTTTCATTTATTATCATTTCATTAAATTGTTATTCTTTTTGCAATTGCGAAAAATTCCGACTTTCATGATCATTCAAAAGTTGGAGATGTTTTATTTCTTCTGTTTAATCTAAAGTCGTGAAGATGGTTGTGATAGCTTAATTACCCGGGTTTACATTTAAAAATGTGTGTTATGCGGAAAAGTAATCAGTTGCTGCTGAAATTTGTTTTGCAATGCCGACATGATTTTGATGATCGGCCGCGATCGTTCACTTGATCATTCACATGGGATGTGCATCACATTGAAAAACAAATCTAATGGGTGATTGCAAAATGTTAGAGAAGGAGGCGCAAAAAAACGGCAAGATGAGCCGGTCAAGAAGCGCTCGAAGGGAAATGGCCCCGATCTCCAATCCAGTTATGGGCAAAAACGACGACACCACCAATGTAACATTCTTTGATCCGCGTCGCGATCGTGTTTAGTCGTGTTTTTGTTCGCGGTGCAAAATGTGTGATTGGAATTGCAATTTAATGCTGCTGTTGCGAATTGAGAGTGAATGGAGATCCTCCTGATCTCCTCCGTTTGGGAAAACTCCATAAAACAAAGCGTGCTTCTACACTGAATAGCGGCTGCTGGTGGCATCACCACCGTCACTTTTGCCTTGACATTTTGTCATTAACCAGGTAGTCTGCCAATTCGAAAAGCGATCTTCTTCTACTTTTTACTTCTGTGCTCAATTAATGACTTTTCTATGACAATTTATCTAAATTATACTCTTGTGTGCAGACAGTGAATTTAATTAGAAGATCGCCAAAATGAATTAACAAAATGATCAATCTGTTTTTATTTCGGACTGAACTTTTATTGTCGGTAATGACTCGACCAGAAATGTGATCTTCTCCGAGTGGTCTTCTTCATTTATCTTGTCATTGACGTGATTTTTAACTTTTTATATCCGGATTATCTATGAATGCCGTTGATCTGAGCTGCAAAAAAAAACTTTAATCGATGTAGAATACCTAAATCACAGCTCATTAAGGTGATCATGACGTTGCCATCTTCTGTATGATCGCAATCGCGGGGATGTTTTCGTAACATGGATTGGTTTTTATTGAAACGAGTTTACCAATCAGCCAATTTAATTACTACCAATTTTATGGCCTTTTGAGAGTGGTAATTGATTGGATAGTGAGTATTCCAAATATTTCTTAGAACTTTCACTTGTTCACGTTGGCGCACACTGATCCTAATTTACATTTTATTTGGAAATGATGATCATAAGTGATTCATATTTTAAATTTGATATTTTGCATTTGAATAAAAATTGCTTTCTAATTTTCAAGGTAAATTTCATCTAGTTGTTATTTCTTATTCATAAACTAAATATATTCAATACAAAAGCAATATTATATTAAAGTTAATGCATATGTATGTTTGTGTGAATGGCAATTCTATCTAAAATTAGCAAAAACATTGCTACAGTTTTGCAAATTGATATTCGGAAATAAATTGGTTTTTATCAGTTCCGAACTTGTTTCGCAACAAAAAATTGGATTATAGAAAAAAGTGTTTTTATAAACTTGCCTTTCCAAAAATAAGATCAATGTATTTTAATATGTAAATCACTTCACTTCAATCCTAATCCCGTTGAGGTAAGGTGAGAAAATTTCCGTATCCAAGCACCGACCAGGGGCAGTGATTGCCAATATTATCCAAACGTCCTTCACAAAATTCCAATCAATAATTTTATCTATTTTTGTCCGATTTGTTTTAGCTTTTTTCTTGTCCACTTTGATAGATTATCATCACCATAATCACACTCTGACCATTTGCGAAACGAGCATTTAAGTAGTTGTTGAGCAAAATTCCCCTGACCCGATATGTGGTCTATCGATCGAAAAGAACAATTATCAAGTCGATATTCTTGCTGCTGCCATCGACTTTTCAATTTTCGCGATCGACCTTTTTGCCTCGCCTCGTCAGAAATCATGTTCGCAATCGGTTTAGACAATTTAATTGCCAAACTATACTGCAAAAACAGCGGAATGCAATTTTTTCTCTCCTATCCAAACATATGTACGGTCTATTTGGTGGATTTTAAATGTATTGTTGCAATCTTAATCGCATTGGATAATGAATTTCGTCAACTTTTCCACTCGTTTTTGGCATTTGCAAGTCAAATTTGTTTTGATTTTTTCAGTTCACTGTTTCAAATAAATCTCTCTCCCCCTTTTATTTGTAGCCGTTCTTTGCGTCTCAATTTAATAACGGGTTTGTGGATTTAATTAGCTGTCACGGCTTTCTTTGACGAAGATCACTTTTTGCAATAGAGCAAATTTGTCAATTGAACGGAGGATAATTATGCTCCGAAGGCATCTTATTAATAGATCCGTTTCATCATTGTGCTCTTTTGCATAATTCTTCCTACACCTACACAGTGTTTTCCTAATAATAAATGATATATGCAGTCAAAGTCGTGACTTGGAATGTTGCAAAGAGGAAAATATTGGTAAATCTGTTTCATTCCATCACTACAAATTCGATACTCTCAATTTTTTTCGGCATTAATATCATCATTTAATCTTCATAATTAATAGCGCATAAATAGTGCTTCATTGCGATAAATAAAATGTAATTACATCGTCTTGTTACAACTTACAACCACATGATTAACATTTAAATTGGCAATTCGTCACAGACTCTTGCGCCTCCCCAAAAAGGAGTGTTTCCGCATTTAACACTGTTTTATATTATTTATGGTTAATTTGTGTCCCACGAGAACTGTCTACCAAACCTTGAATTAGGCTTAGGATTTATACAACTTTATCGAATAATTCACGCCGTTTTACATGATTATCTACATCTGTAAATCCATTAAAAGCATAAATAAAAACCCTTTGCCATAATAAGGTAATGAATTAAGATAAAGAGCACTTAAGCCTAATTACCAAAGCACCCAATATTCAAACCTGATTTTACTAGTTTACTGATTTGATTTTCTCAAATAAATGACAGGAGTTGTGTAAAACAAACTTAAAAAATAATAATAAGCTTACGATAAGCGAGAAAACAGCTGCATAATTTTAAGAGCCAACAAATATTGAGTTAATCATGAATAAGCAAGAGAAAAATTAAAATATTATAATTTTTATTTTATCAATATAAATTTAATTATAAAAAAACAAAAGTTATAAGGAAAAGAAACCCATTACCTCATAAATAAAATTGTAATACAAATCTTCTCAAAAACCAACAGGAATCATGGTATCTTCATTCTTCATAGATAAAACGAAAATTAATACAATATAAACATGATAATTAATACAAAATAAAGACAATAGGCTTCTTAAATTGTGTTTAATAATCAAAAACCACTGAACACCTTTGACCATAAAATTCACATCAAACACTTTTGACAGTTCCGTCAGCCTAGTCGCGTGTTTCACAACCAGATAACAGTCTAAATGAATGATTTCCCACCATAACCCTTCTGTGTCCGAAATAGCTCAATAACTTTATTGGCAATTAGTCTAATATTTTACATAATTTTTATGAAACGCGCCAGTCACTTGATTAATAAAAAAAAGAAGTCAAAACATACTGCGGTTTAGTGAACAAATACGGCGCATGGTGGAAAACAAAATTTATTGAATTTTACCAGCCGCCTTCTACGACCTTCAACAAATCAAATCCAAAACTGATCCATTTAACTGATACAAACTAGTATATTTGATATAATTACGCCGCCATTCCTATCTATAGTCGGGTATTTTTGTTATAATTAAAATTTCAAATTTAATTTGGCCATTGTTGCTAAGACCAGTGTCGCTTTTTTCTCCCCCGTTCGTTGTCGCCTTCAACTTTGTTGTTGCCTTAGCATTAAAATATCTAAATCGATCGTGTTCTGTGATTTTACTTTCAATGCTGCCTTGGGTGTGGTTCACTCGTACCTCTCTGGGTTTGATTACACATAACGAGTCGTGTTTGTTGTCTGATTGAGCTTTTTTACCCCGCTTTGTTATTGTGTTGTGCAAAAAAAAGCCGAGCGCCTTACTTGAAATGGAAACTCGATCAAATGTCACTTTTGGGGCCAACCGAACCAAGTTCTCTTGTTGAGTGGTTTTTTAGGAGGGACCACAATCATAAACCATTTAACTAGAAATATTTTAACCCAAACACTTGGTCAAATTAGCGAGAGAACAACAAAACCATTAATCGCCAATTTATCTCCACTTGAACCCGTTTCAATCGTAATTAAACAGATTAGTAGACTTAATAACAGCCAATCCTATTTATAGCTTCCTAGAATTCATAAGAACATGCCACACGATCATGATCTTTAGCATTCTAATTGATCTTATTTTTATTTTTTAAAAATATAATTCATTGATTTTTTTCTCTTAATCTTAAATTTAGAAACAGACGTTGTTAGTAGAATAGAGGAACAAATAATTTTACTATTCTTGAATTATAGAGGATTTTTATATTATCACAAAAAAGGATAGAAGAAGAGAATAAAAGCAAAGTAACAGGTTTTTAAAGCGCAAGGAAACGCAAAGCGCCATTTAAAAGGTTCAAATTTAAGAAAATAATGTTTTAATTTTAAAAGATGATCTTTACATAATGGTTGATTACTTTTTACCATAAGTGTTTAAAACAAATTCCTTACCTCAAATCCCGTTCAAAATTATTAAAAATTCAAACCAAACTTTGTTCATCAAACAATTTGGTGATATAATCGGTTATTTAAAAACAAATACTATTTTTTTTCTATTAATAATTTAACCTATCAGGTTTTGAAACTATGCTAAATATATACTGGGAAAAGTTCAAAACGTTTTTGTTGATGGATATTTCTGCGTAACTGACAGGTTTTCCGGTTTAAGAGTCACGTTGAATCTCATCTTCCTTTCTCTTTCAACTGGCTGACTGACTCTGTGGCTAGTGTGGTCCAATTCTTCGGCACTTGACAGTCGCCTGGGGCTCGGAAAATGGTTGTGTCGTTTGACGAGTTCTGGAAACTCTTTCTCATTACCGTCAATCAGTTGACTTTCATCGCACGAGAGGTGTAAAATGTGTAAAACGAAGAAAGGCCTTCGGTAAACTGCATTTTGCGCAAATTCAATGCAAATCCATTCACTGGTTCTTTGCAATTGAATATTTAGGGTCAGTGGAAATGTCATTGGAAAGGAATGGGCTAGGAATAGTCTAGAAAAGAGTTGCATTTGTCCTTCAGAGTAAATAAAACTGGAATCTGAGTCATATTGCTTACAGAAAGTCTCTTTGACCACTCCCGACTCGAATCTTGCAAGAATATTGCAATTTGTGGTCTATTCTCTAGCCTCAGTTCAGTTGTATATCATGTAAAAGACACCAGTCCCTCCAGTATTGTATGTCATAAAACGTTAATTGCATGAATTTAAAGTTTATTGTCGATTAAAATCTGACTCGATTTAAACGACTTGTATTCGTTTAATAATAGAACGCAGTTGGCGCATGTGTTATTGCGCGATCGCAGAAAAACAGCACGAAGGATCGTGAGCTCCAGGGCTCTTTAATCAGATCGCCAATTAAGTAATTTCGGTACCGTAATTTTTCTGCAACGGTCGCGGCGGCGGCGCTTATCAAATAATATCAAACGAGCGAAACATTTAAATAGCAATGTTTGAACGGGAAAATATTCGCAAAAGAAAGGTGATCGTCTAAATTCAAATTTCTAGCAAAGTCGTGCGTTCATGGATCTGATATTTGGCTAAAAAAGAGAAAGACATGTCTAGAATTTGACTAGCAAATTAGTTCCTATTGACATTGGGACTTTCTATATGAAAAAAAAAATTAAACGGAATATTTGGAATTTTTAAATATCATTTGGTAAATGTTGGCTACTGTCTAGATCTTCAAAAAGCACCGGTTTCTCAAGGAATTAGAAAATAGAATAAATTTTGTTCTGCTTGAACTATTAAAGAAGAGCGAAGATAGAGATAAAATCATCTATTTGGTTAGCAAAAAATAAATGACGTCGAAATCCAAATATTAATAATATTAAATAAAAAAAAACAATCTTTAAAAAATTGTCTGAAAATAGACACATTAGCAAAAAACAATTTATGTAAAAATTTTTTGGTTCTATAAACCAAAGTATTTAAGTTTTCCTAATCTTAACTTCAAGACACATCTATAAAATATTCTTAGATCGTAACTGTTGTAGGCTCTTCTCAAACCGTTTGAATTTGTGAAACAAAAAATGATAAAAAATGACGATTATTAATTTTTTGCTTTTGGTCTTGGAAGAAGAATGTGGTCCAGCTTCTTTGTTTTGACACTGTGGGGCTGTTCTTGTCCATATATCTGCCACAACACTCGACTTTGAATCCAAATAGTAGAGCGCCCAGACAATAAATTGTGGTTTATTCTGCAACCCACAACATCTCAATGCTTTTGTTTCGAAAAGCTCTATTTCTATTGTTTTTTTCTGTTTTGTTCAGTTGTCTTTGGCAGACGCCTCGCTAGCTCAGACCTTGACTATTTGAGTGATCTTTCAATTGGACATGGTTGGCCGTGTCTTCTGCCATTTTCTAAATAAAACAAAATCGTCATCGTCACTGTGCACTTCAATTAATGTTTGTGCCGAAGGAGGCTTGACTGTGATCATCTCGTCTAGTGTTGTCATGGGAAAACATGGATTTTTTTCGGTGGACAATACTGCTCTTAAAAAAGCTGGATAAATATTGGTCCAGTGAAGAGACAAATCTGAATAATCGGATGAGTAAAGTCGACAAAAACCCGGAGACCGATTAGTCGCCAAAAAAAGTGAGAAGCGCACACCAAACGAAAACGACCTCGAAAAGCTGTTATGTCATTTTCATTTACGAATGAAGCCAAATTTGCAAATTAGTTTCAAATTGTGGTTTTCTTTTATTATTGCAGAATGCTGCAAAATATTGCAATTGGAATGGCGTGACATTGAAATTTGGTTTCATTTTTATTTTTTATCTCTCTCCCCGCAGTTCTTTTTTTATTATTTTTTTCAGATGAAAGTGAAACTCGGTTAAGCTGCGATATATCGGCTTACAAAGTCGGTCATCGATCGCGATCGATTGGTTGTTGGTCCGGCAAAATAAAGCCTCGATCATGATCTTCAATTGCTCGATCTGGCTCTCTGTGTTTATTTACATACGATCTTCAAAAGATGATCAGAGGCACTCTTGAAAATTACTATTAATAATAAAATAGGAAAACTTGTAACTACCTTCCCCTCCTTCTTATTGACATTAAACATTGAAGCCTACCTCTTGTAACGTGGCTTTGACCTTACACGGTAAATTTCACTCGATTATCGATTCTTCTCACAGGCAACAATTATTATTGAAATTCTTCAGAAGGTAGCTCATTTCCGAATAAATTAATGTTTGATTACAGATAAAACAAATTGTTTTGATCGCTGAAAAAGGTGCGTCGGAAATCGGGAAAATTTCTCAACACATTTTGCGAAAATGGAAAGAAAGGCCATTGATTTGAGATAATTATGATGCCTAAAAACAGACCAATTTCGCAAAATATTATCAAGACAATTGATTCACCTGTCACTTTGATTATCCGCGAATTTAATGGAATTAAACATACACATAAAAACAGAGTAACTGTATTTATCTCTCAATGGGTGAGCGCAAAATTATTGGCACAAGAAAAAATACATTCAATTAAACACACCAAACACAATCTCCGTTTCGCGAATGCGAAAGCTCTCTGTATTTATTGGCAATTTAACGCAGCAGAGTGTCTTGAAGAAAAGAAACAATATGGAAAAAGATCGGTATATATAAATAATGTGGAGTTCAAATGAAAGTGTAATGCTTCTTCAATCGGATCGCAACGATCGCTCATTCATATGCATGCTGGTTACTAATTAAATTTGAAAATGCTTTACCTATGGAAACAAATTCAGTTTCACAAAATGTGTGTGTATGTCTGTTGTGTTTTTTTTTGCAACATTTCGGACGTACATAGTTTAACTTAGCCAATTGCTAAACATCGATCAACAAATCATTGATTATATGTACATTTTGTGAAGAAGATCGCTTTAAATGACCATAACAACAAGTGGAAAAAGTCAAATATTGTTGATGAATGAAGATGTACAACATAAAAACAAATTAAATTAGCAATAAATCTTCAGCCCAAGTCGATCACGGTCAATTGTTGAAAGTGATCTTTGTTTACTTTCGCGTAGATCGTGATCGCTTACATGATTAATATTGGCTCAGTCACAACAGTAAGAGGCGTTTTTTCAACAAATCTTTTTTTATATATTCCTACAATTAAAAAATGGCAATTATGTATTTGAAACGATTACAAATCAGGTTCGGGATATGATAATTGATCAAACTTGTTATAATCAAGGTTGAAACACTTTTACTTCACTCATTAACATCGAGAACTAGAACACCCGTTCTAAACAGTTATCAGTTATTCTGATCACACTTTTCAAAGTTCTTTTTTTGCATGGAAATTTACATACGACTGAAACCGTAATTTCACGTTAATAGAAATCGAATCGAGTGAGTTGTAGTTCTTCCATTTATCATTTCGATTTTTGTGGAAATCTGATTACCATAAGCCGTCAAAAATTCGACTCTCGATCATGTTGCTTGTTTTGTGTTTGATCAATCATAATCCTCATCTGTTTCCAACGAACTGTGAGTGAGGTGATCATTATGTTGCTGTTGTTTTTGTTGATCGGAAGATCGCCTGGGTGTTAATAGGTGATTAGTATGTTGAGTTTTGTTGATTTAATGGCGCGCCATTTCACCTTTACAACAGAACACACGTCAAAACTGACAAAATGGGCAGTGAATATCACCAAACAGACACAATTGAATCCGTGTTTTCGCAACACTTTATTTTGTACACATTGCCAATTGTTGAATTAAATTTGCATTGTAGATCGATTGTCGAAATTGAATTATTATCGAATCAGGCGATCGCGTGAGTTGAGGGCGTCTCATTTGTTTAATAGTTTTACGCTCCTAAAATTAAAAAAAATAGTCACTTTTCGACACGACTGTTGACTGTTTTCTTTTCACTTTCATTGTTGAGTGTCGCAATAATGTGACAATATGTTTGCTGCATAATACACCGATGAATGATTAATGAGATCATTGCCTTGTGTCCAAAGAATAATAATTTTTAATTTTCCAATCGGTAATTTCCATCTCTGGTCCGCCCTCTTTTGAATAACGATCGATCTCGCTCCAGATCTATAGTTAGATGCACTTAAAACGATCTTGTCCGTTATAATCTCTTCTGGCCAAGTAACCAGCTGTCACCGATCATGTGTGATCGCCAGATAAAAATCTCTAACAAATTGCGTAACACTTACGCATTTTGCAGTTTGCTGCGGCGGCGGCTGCGTTGCTCGAAAAGTGATCGATATTAATTAATTTCGAGCTCAAAGTCAGCCGCCATTTCCCGCTTCTAAATTCAATTAAAACGGCCTCCAGTTATCGTTTTACAAAACTAAAATACCAGTCTGTAATAAATATAATGAAATGGCCACAAATCCAGCCAATTCGTACAATACAAGGAGGAAAAACTGTACTGATTGGCCGCGATCACCATTTGTAAATCCACCACTGGCAATCGATAAAGGAATTATTTAACAACTTCATTAATTAAAATTTCTTTTGAATTTTGCAATCTTTATTCTCTCTCTCTTTCGATCGTAAGATAGGTATTTAGCGCAAAATACCAATCAAGTGTCGCAGAATACGTATCTTTTTTCAAAGCAAATGCAAACGATTTTAGGAGCTAACATGATCTCCATAGTGTTTAAATAAACACCAAGAAAAAAAGTTTCTCCAAAATAAATCATCACTTAATTGACTTTCATTTGGATACAAAATCTCAAGATTTTAATTAAACAATGATAATAATTTCCTTTCCCAAAAAGTGTCAATTAGATATACACTTTTCTTGAACATGCACTTTTAATTGCTTATTTATACTTAAAAGTTTAAGTATCATTTCCAAGAGGTCCCACACGATCGGATAATGGCCGTCTTGAAGATAAGAACAAGTTTGGATATTGCTGTGCGGAAACGGAAAGAAAGAAACAATGTCGAAATCACCCCTAAAGATAGTGGTAAATTCGAGAACTGTACAGCCTTGGACAATCGTACGACCTTGCGATCTTACACGCTGTTTATTTTTATATCATATAAAAAGATATTGGTTCAATGGACAAAGAGATACCTTCGGGCAGAGTGTTGCTCTTATTCCGGGTTTTAAATTATTGCCTCTTGCGAGATCACCACCCAAATCGCAAAATGTATCAGTTTTCACAATTTAGCTCTGATCGTGATAGATCGCAAGATGGATATGGAGACCCGGTTAACAAGTGGTAAACATAACTTCTACATTGCATTGAAAATGTCCGTATAAAGTCAAGAGCTTAACTCGTGCGTCAAAAACTGGAAAAGTTTTGGGTAAAAATACAATGGTAATAATGGGTGATCGTATTTTTAGAAAAAACAAGAAGAAAAAGTAAAACGCGTTTCTGTGCTCTTAATGTGACATTTCTTTATCGTCATTATAGTTACCAAGAAGCAGTGCAGATAACAGCTTTTCATGAATGTCT
Source organism: Clogmia albipunctata (assembly GCA_001014945.1). Taxonomy (NCBI): domain Eukaryota; kingdom Metazoa; phylum Arthropoda; class Insecta; order Diptera; family Psychodidae; genus Clogmia; species Clogmia albipunctata. The sequence goes on along the minus strand of JXOV01007309.1, from coordinate 30,173 downwards.
TTTATTTCTGACTTTTAACGAGCAACAATAGGCTTGAAGAGGCGAAACCACTTTTCATTAACGATCTTTTGATGACGATCGTGTGGACAACTTTTAGCGCGTCTCCAATAAATTAATTGTTTTATTATCCAAAGCTGCTTTGGATGGCCTAGCCGAATGCTGCATTAATTCAATTGACCTTGATTTCATCCCATTAGCATAATATTGGTTATACCGAATTATGTCGCCCGATCTCATCGATCTTTAGATATCAACACACGATTAACCGTTGTTGTTTTTCAATACACAAATACCCCAATAAGAAACTGAAACGGTTTTGCGAGAAAACTGGCTGTGCAAGACAACAATATGAAGCATCCACCTTGAAATGGAAAACCATCAACGAAAGAGATTCTCACTTTCTTTAACACCGATTTTCACCCAGCCAGAGGAAATTGTTCTGGTAACGAGAGAAACCTCTGTCACCTGCGATCTAATCTATTGCACTCTAGGCGGAATTTGATACGAAGAAATCAATTTTTGTTTTTTTTTTAAAAAAAAAGTCCCGTTGAGATTTCCACTTCAACGGGTTCGCTGTGTGATGCACCGCTCAGCTCTTTTGTTCATATTTCTATTCTAAACCGTTTTTCGGCTAGCTTTTCCACTTACCGCTGCTCAGAATCAGCCCAATCACTGCAATCCATAATAAATTCAGCGTTCCCATGTTGAAATAGGTGAGTATTTGTGCGGCTTTGCGTTGCAGTTTCTCCACAATTAACTTAATAATCGGCTCTATTCCAATAACTTTCAATACACTTTCATTAAGAAAACTGTTTTCGTTGTAATCCCAAGATTCGCAACTATTATTGGTACTGTTGTATAGTATTCCAGAGATTGGCTTGTGGCTTATGGCAAACAAGAATGAATTTATGAATGGATGTGATTGCAATTATCCAAAAAGAAACGGCACTTTTTCACACACAATTTTAAAACACAAGGCAGCAGAAGAAAATGAAAAATGAAACAGTAGAAGAAACAACTCAAACACAATTGAAACTCATTTAGAACACACTGGCTAATTAGCTGCCAAATTCCACTTTGATCACGGAAAATTGCACGCGTTAGAATTTCTCAATAGCGAAACTTTATCCGTTTTGAAGAAGAAACAACCGTCGTTTTCTTTATTCTTCTTTTCTTTTTCTTTCGAGGGAAAGACTTAAAACTATGGCTAGAAGAAAATCGATTCAGAAACTCGTACTCGATCCAAGAATTTTGCTGGTTTCACCTCTATTTTTAAGTTACAAAAAAAGAATGTGTGATTTTAAAAAAAATTAAATTATGACGGGCGAACGAAACGGAAAAATTGGTCGCTCCAGTGCTTCACATTTGAGCGCTTTTCTTCAACTAAATGCCCAACTAAATGATGAAAGTAGAACTCGCAGCCACGGCACCGAGCCAATTTCATAAATCCAAATAGTGGGGAGGCCTGATATACGCTATACAACAAGCTGCGATCATATACACAGCTTTTATTCGCCGTGCTTTTATTCACCACAGACACTCACAAAAACACACGTCTTTTCCGTCTGTCTTGCCTATTTGCTGCCTCAGTTTTTCACCATTCATTTCAACGCTCAGCTCAGCAACGGTGGTTCAATTGGCGTCACTCGAATCTCAGCCAGCGACCAGCTGATGCACTGACCACCACTCGTCAAGTACCGCTCCATTCTTTCCATCCCACCCAGCCATGTGTAATCTAATACACTTCAAGACTCAAAGAACAGTACTTGTTTTATTACCTCAAACACAAATAATGCTTCTATACATTTGCACCCAAGTGTTAATTAAACATTTCTAAATTCACTTTCCGCAAACCGAATCCAATTAGATTATTTTATCACCTTTACGTCGAGACGAAGCTTAAGATTTATTTTCCCGTTTGGCGAGCTCAAATTTGCCAAAACGACTCTATTATCCGAAATTATCGAATTTCGCTGATTTTCGTATAAAAATAGAAGTATAAATAGACTCTAAATCTTGTGTCTCTCCCGTCATCACACTATTAGTTATTTGCCTACACTTTGCAGGTGATTTTTTGAAGATCTCTAGAATTATAAATCGTTCTAGAAAATTATTAATAATTTAAAATTAATACCAGTTTATTGATATAAAACATAAGATTAAAGAAATGTGTGTGTTTCGATCTTAATAAAAACTTTTGCAAATTTCAAAGCATAAGTTGAACCTCAAATGACGAAGAAACTTGTTTTCTTTTTTTTTACGTTTTATTGTTCTTAATAATCACTTATTGTAGAGAAATAGTTTCAGGTTTTCTTGTATGTTCAGTTTTTTCCTATTTTAGTTTTATTGACAAAATTAAAGGTAATAAATATCCATCTAAATAGTCGACCAATATCGTTAGAATGGCGTCAAGTCAGTATTATTGAGCAAAAAGAATTAATTGGGCAATGGAAAATTTTTCATTCTTAATTCGAATTATCTTAAAATTGTAATATGATCGAAGAGATCTAGATTTATTTGGAAATTAATAAAATTTAAGAAGTATAATGGGATTTATTAATTTATTCATGATGAGTTGTATAAACTTCTCATATATTTTAATTGCGAAGGTAGAAAACACCCTCAGAACATTTTTAAGATTTGAAATTAGTTGAAAACCCTTACTAACTCTACACATAACTGCTAAGAAACCCATCTTTTAAATAATCTAGACCTATACTTCCCTAGTGTGCAAACACTTTTATCTTTTCCCATCCCAACCCTGCTAAGGTCATTTGAAGAAATCATTATAATAAAATACCGTGTCGATAGCACCAATTTAGCAAGGGAATAGGGATAAGGACAGCTATTGAGATATGCAGGGAGAGGCGTATGACTGTTCACCATATCTTCGATAATAGGGTATCGAGCATCGTTACAATACAAAATAAATTTGTAACTATTGTCTTGAGAACAAATTATATTTTCGAATCCACACCACACCATTGGAATTTACTTTTTAATCAGGTTTTTATGTAGTCCAAATTTATTTATACTAATATTTCTATTTTTTAAATACCACAACACAGTAGGGCAGCAAAGACGTGAAAAGAGTAAGACTGAAATATAAACTATAGCTTTTAAACTTTAACTTGACTTTATATAGCCATGGATATGGATTCTATTTTTATAATGACTAGGAAGAAATAAACCATCCTCCAAAGACTTTTCTTATGGTCCAGGTTTGGTGCAATACGTTAGGACGGGCCTAATAAAAGTTTTATTTTTAATTTTATTCTGCTTCGAAATATGCTTTGATTTCAATATATTTTGTACCGAGAAATATATAGTATTTGTTTCAAGAATTCGAGAATCTTTAAAGACTAAAAAATTTGTTTAATATTAACCAAAATTATAAATTCGAATTCTTTTTATAATGAATATTAGTGCCTCATCTTTGTCTCTGCTGACCTTTTGTATTTAATAATTTATGAATGAAATAAAATTTTGCATAATTAAATAAAATCGAGTTTTTTATTTGAGTTTATTAGGGTTTCGACCTTTCAAGGGCCTCAGTTAACGCCCTCTATACAACGCTGATAATTACGCAACCAGTTATCATACAAAATGAGGAAAACATAAATTAACATCACGCACATTTTTTAAAACTTTAGGAATTTCTTTTACAACCAAATTTTATTATAAAAACCGTTACGTTTTTTTGTTTTTTTAAACCTATTTAGAATAGGATTATTTGTTATATAACGAGGTATTCAATTTAAAAACCAGTGCTTATTACTTATGAGACATAATATGAATAATATTTAATATAAATATGCAAATAAAATATATTAACTAGCAATTGAGTAAAAGTCATTATACAAGTTTATTTAAATTTTTCAATTATTGCATTTATTGACATAGATGCTTCAAAACGTTATATTCACTTATCACTGCTTAATAACCGTTAAACAGGTGTGGAAATATTATTAATATATTAATCAAGAGAGAACTAAATGTGCTTCCAAATTATATCACATAATAAATTTTATGTAATTTTATTGAAACATGATTTTCACAATAAATTTTAATTATATATAGTGAATGGAAATATTATCCAAAGAGAGGAAGTAATATTTTTTCACTTTTGATTTGAACATATGTTTCTATTAAATCATTTATAAGTTACAATCATATTGAATAAATTGATTCGTCGAATGTAAACATTAACTTAATTTGTATTATTTAGTTTTGATTACAATAAAACATATTGTTATTTATACAACAAATTCGATAAATGGGCATTATTTAACACTAGGGTCTTTTTAAATCATAAGTATATTGATATTAAATATTTTTTTAAACAATCTGTGTCAAACAGAGAGTGACTGTTGAATGAGGTAATTGGAAGGTTGGCGTAGAACCAGCTCAAGGATTAATTGTAAAGTTGTACGATAACGTATCACCAAAGGTGGACAGTCATACGCCCCTTCTCGTATATCACCCTAGATTAATGCAATGACTGTCCCTATCTAAATTATTGGTATCAACATGGAATTTTATTAATTTATTAATTTTTAAATAAACTTGAGAAGGATTTTGATATGGTATCTATACAGTATTTCAATTTCTTTATCTAACGATCTTAACAGTATAAGAGATAGGATAAAAATGTTTGCGCAATTCCGTATCGAAAAGTAGACTTTTCTTCACGCAATTTAGTTTTGTAACGATTTACTTTGCTGCTGAAATAATTCAAAATTTGGACGCAAATTGTCACCAATTTAATGAAATTACAAATTGTTGTCAAAACCATATCTCTACACATTATTATTGAAATAGTTTACGTTGAGAATTTCGTTATGAATGGTTACTGCACAATTTGAAAAAACCGCTGTGTCTTATTTGTTACCAATTTAATGAAATTACATATTGTTATCATTTAAATATGTAAATATCTTTGTGAGTTGTGGTCGCACAATTTGAAAAAAAAACCGTTGTGAGTGGTTTTATTTTTAATTCGAATAACTGATATTTTTCAGAATTACACAAAATAGTGTTCGATACACGTATGTAATCGGTTATTACTGCATTCATTCACCTACTTTAATTCGCTGCGCTCGTAAATATACATGATAAATTCGTGCAGTTATAACATTTATTTCACCACTTGCATCGAAATATACTATTTTTACCCGCTATTCAGTACCGAACACTATGGCAGTATAGGTCTGGACACTTTAGAGGAGTGGTTTGTTCTGAGTTAATGCACAGTTAGTTTGAATTGTCAGCTAATTTCAGATAGCCTTAAAATAAGAATATATATAATACAACTCACCATATGATATTCTAACAGTAAAATAAATAAATAAATTATTCCCACGACATTCGCGACGGAACTAGGGGTAGTCTCAACCTCAACCAACGGGTGTTAGACTTTACGTGACTGTTTGTGTTTCAGTGTATTAGTAGTTAGTTAATAGCACCTAGACTGGTTGTAAACGGATCCAGTCAATCCGCCCATTTTATTTATTTGTTTACGCCATCACTAATTTATAATTCGCTATGAATATTATTTCGCAATGTTATTGATATACACAAATGGAAACTTTTTCGCGCTAGAAAAATATCCGCCCTGGACTTGAACCCACGATCTCGAGGAGGATGTCCAGGGTACTAACCGCTAGGACACAGAGGCAGATATTCTAACAGTACTGGTTTTTATTTACTAGAGAATAAATTTCCCGTTTTGCTTCATAAATTTATACCTTTCATAAACAATACAGAAACCATTATTTTACTAATTATTACTAGCTAAATTATTATTCCTGGCAAACGGATAAATAAGATAGGGTAAAAGCGCAAAAAATACAGGTCTGACTATTTTACAGGATAGGTTTAATGTTAATATGAATAGTTAGTATAATATTTTTCTTGCACTGATAGTCTTTTGTTGAAATAGCAATATAAATTTTACAATATTGAATAAAGTAAATTTCATTTATCTATAAAGAGAAAATAAAACGACTTTTGTATGTATATTAGTACTTAGTGCCCTTCCGCTAAAGCACCTATTTGGAAGAGTGATCAAATACGTGATAGATAGAGTTCTATTTTTAAAACTTATTTCAGTTCCGTTTTCATTAATTTAATAATACACATAATTAAAATCAAACTATTTGTATTATAAAAATACCATTGATTAATATGATCATAAGAACTTCTTTTAAATTTAAATAATTATCTTGATAATTAGCCAAATTAACAACTTTACCCTCATCACAATTGAAAATATTTATACAAAAAAAAGTATCCAAGTAAAATAGTGGTTTATAGTAGAAATAAACATCAATCTCTCAATAAAAACTTCAATCGATAATTGCATTTTCGGGTATAAATTTGTTGTTGAAATATAAATTACTTGAGGAAAAAAGTTGAAATGGGTTATTGAGAGTCATTTGTGGTCCATAATAGCGGAATAATCTCCTCCCTATAATTACTCGGGGTAATGAATAATATTCCATGAACATAATTAATTGCTGGCCCCAGTCCAGTGTGGTCTACAATTAGACGACGTCGTTGTTGCTGGTTGTCGTCTGTTTACTAAAATCTCAGTTCTCTTGTGTAATTCGATATAATTTAATAGGCAAAATCAACAATATTAATAAAAGTAATAACTTTTTAAAAGAAGTGAGCCCAGAAGAAAAAAACAAAAACATAATAAAAAAAACAAATAACCTGGTCACATTAGCTGTGACTATAAATTAAATTTGTAAGGCCGCAATTGTAATAGCTTAAAGTAACAGCGTTATAATTAAATCGATATAAAAATGGCATAAACGTAGTTTTGCATTCTTGTCAACCCAATCGTAAATAACATATAATTAAAATTATGCGCGTGTTGCCAGCTGCGCTGCTGCTCCAGCAGCAAGCGCCAAACGACTGAAAATTAATACAAGACAAATATCAAGGACTGCTGCGCTTAATGTAAAAGCTGCTTATGAGTTGTGTTTTATTTTTTCTTCTCTATGGCGGGGAAACAACTGAACTAAATGTGACGTTTGCTAAAATGTGATAAAGCAATTAATTTCTGGCATTATAGAAAAATGGTATCAAGTCCAGAGACACCCCATTTGTATTTTTCACTTCCTCAATCCGATACACTTTAACTCTCCGCAGCGAATTCATTAAAGTGCTAGTCTTATTTATGGCAGCTTTTTTACAAGCTTTAAATCATTTGGTTTTTTCCGTGCCTTTTTGCACTCTGAACAAATCAAAATTGCGTACCGCGCGATCTGTCAAGAAACTGTTTAATATTGTTAGGAAACTTTAATGCTCTCCTCGCTAAATGATCGAAAACACTTTTTTCGGCCAACAAATTTGCTAATAGTTTCGTTTTCCTAATAATAGAAATGGACACATTATGGTTTTCCTCATAGTTCATTGATGTGTTTTTAGCGAAAAATTGTAGTAAAATTTGCAGACTAATACATGTAACTAAATATGTATTTAATTTAATAATATGTCCCAATTTCTCAAATAAAAATTGTACTGCACCTAATATTTGGATAAGTTATTGAGTGTTTTTAATGGATGATTGATAAATTAGCCTCAAAACTCTCAACGAACTATTATATTTTAAAAATTAAATAAAATAAATTAAATGAATAATAATTTAAACTTGAATGTCTCCGTTTTGTCTTGGCATATACTGTCCTGGTGTGTATCACTGAATGGTGGAATATTTACTCTTTTGTTCTTAATTTAACTGTAACGAGTAGAGCAAACTAGATAGATCTGGTGAACTTTTTTTTTTATAAAAAGTACTAGAGATATTTATTTTTATTTCACTTGTGAAAAACAGAAACTCATAAATTGGTTTCAAAGTCAAAATTTTGAGGAAAAAACGATTCAAATTTTAATCCAGGTTGTTATAATGATCAAATGATTGTTCAAGAAGAGACCGTTGTAACGACCAATCATTGTGAAATTAGTTTTATGTGAATTTGCGAGGAAAGTGCAAAATAGTTATTTTCTTTTCAAGACGGTTTAAGTCTCGGTTTTCAAGCAGAAAGACTGTTTCCGCTAGGAGACGAAGTCGACGACGCGAATAGCTTCCTTCGACAAAACTAAATTAAACGTCGAGAAACGAATGCTTTTTTTCCCAATTTTCAGACTAGAATAAGAAGAAGAAATCGAATGATAAGATGTATTTGTGAATGGAGTTGTATCTTTTCATTCCTATAGTACTTTTTTCATGCCTGTATTCATTCAGTTTTTCAAGCCGTGATGATTATTATGTTTCATTTAGAAAATTTTCACTTTTTATTGAAGCATAAATTAATGAAAACAAGTACTTTTTATATCAAAATTGGGAAAAATTATATCCTGCTCAGTTGTAAACAACGAATCTATTAATTGCAAATTTGTAACTTCATTTTGCTGATCGTTATACCAATAAAAATCAGACAATATGATTTTATGTTTGGTTACTCCAAGATACTGATTATTAATTTATATGGGTGTTCCGAATTATATGTTAAAAAAGGATTTGGTCATCTTATTATAATTTTTATATTATTCTTTTTACAATCGCTTCAAAAATAATAGAAATAACAAAACAGTAAACTTTATGTAAATTTTGCATTTAGTACGACTAGACACTAGAACCGATTTATTTGAATATTGTTTCTCTTTTCGACCTTGCTGTCGAAATATTATAGATATATGGACTGGCATGTAAAACCATAATTTGGCTCTAGCAATTACCGTAATAATTGAGTGCAAAAAGCATACAGTTTAGTCCAATATTCATAATAATCAATCTCTTTTGCTGCACAATCCCTGATTGCCAGCGATTTAATTGGTGTTTTGTTGGGCTGTGTGTGGTGTTATTCGATGTAAGCCAAAGTAAAAGTCTAATTAGGTGCAGAACAGAAACACCAGTCAGAGCAGCCCACATATGCATGTTGAATTAATCACTGGCACTGGTGCCGGTGCCTGGGTAATAAGAATTGTCCAAGGTCGAATTAGAAACCTTCGTCGAGGAATTGCATTTGCCCAAAGCGACACACCTTTGCTTTGAAAATGGTATTCAGCAATGTCAAGCCTGGTGTTTATCTGTGCCATTGTTTGACGTTCTGTGACATTTCGCAGAAGAACAAAAAAAACAAAAGGAGTTGAATGGTATTTGCAAATTGAAGATTAATTGCTCCTGAAGTCCCGTTTTGCATTCTGTCAGGTGGAAGGAGATTGCTGAAACTCGATAAATTCTGTAAATGGGTTGTCTTTCGGTTAATATTGGTTCTTGGAGTGGAAAAATACAAAAGACAATAAATGGTATTGTGGTTTTTAATGGCGTCGATCGAGAAACGGAAATTTTGTTCTCAAAACAACTCTTTTATTTCGATCCGTTTAACGAGTATTTGTGTGTGCACAGTATTGGAAACACACAGGTCTAATTATTCTTATGAAATCTCGGGTTTGTTATTATTTATTTATATTGTTTTTGAAGCGAGTTCAGTAATAAACGATATTTCGTTTATGGGTGTTGCTGAAGCGCACTTTGAAAACCAAACCGCGGCAAGCCGTGACGATTCGTAAATTTGGCGGTTTATTGGAATTTGGCTGACGAAAATTAGCCAAACGTTGGGGCAGTAGTAAAAAACTGGAGCAAAGAAACACTGTTTGGCCATCCGTGGTACATTAAAAAGCGCGCGCGGCTGAGACGACCTCGTCAAGGCAAGACGGCAGGGCAACAAGGCTGTTCAACGACCATTTGCGAATTTAAATTTAATCGCATTACTGGACGTCGTCAACTGAACCATGTTGTACAAGTCTATTTACCAGCTTAGAGGTGCTAATATATCATCGCATACATTATTTCCGAAAGTTAAATTTGGGTCTGAAATTTAATTTTAATTTCTAATATTGTATTTGAGTATTTGAAACTAATAAAACAAATGCGGATTTCTCAAAGAGTTGATTACTTTTTAAAGCTTTATAACAGTAGCACAGATTATTTTTTGCAAAACCACTGTTTTCTCAAATCGTTTACTTTTTATATAAATATTCAAAAATAGTAATTTCGTTTTAGGTATCGCTTTCCGTTTCTACTCTTTAACTTATACTCGTGTGAGAAAAGATATCGTTTGCAAACACATTGTTGTAGAGGACCCATCGGAGGAAGTTCCGGGTTTTGAACTGAAGAAAAACCTCTGCACGACGTTAAACAGAATTCGCAACAGACAGGGATGATGTAACTACCAACTCTTCAAATGGGGATATAAAGATTTGTACTTGTGGAGACCTACTTCAAATAATCCGCCATATTATTTATTGAGGAATGCCCTGATTGAAAATCTGAAGGAGGTCTGGAGGATATTCCTAATTGCTGTCCGGATCCAATTGAATGGATGCAATCGCTTGAAATATTGCTGTGATCTAGAATGTATTTTTCTTACGATAATAATAACAGATTTCTGATACGTAACACACATCCACCATTCAGATGCAAACAATACCAGATATTTCGCATTAATGCAAAAAAATAAAACGAATCTCAAATCAATTAAAAATGCTAACTACCCGATTTGAGAAATCAAAAAACAGTTAACGCTTGGCAATCATATAATGGTTTAAGCAGCTACATTAATAAATTATAAGCTCAAATATAAAAAGTGTTAAATCTCAATTCAAGCTTACCTACTTGTTTTCAAAATATTCATTTATAAAATTGAAATATACCAAGTGGCAGCCTTAAAACCTCTTTCTTTGTAAGAATTTTATAATTTTTGCATTCAGTTATAATTTAATAGGAATTTATGATACATGGGTGTAAAATTATATCTGATTATTAGAATGGCCTAGTTAAAAAACAGTTTTTCGTTCAAAAGGGCATCTAAATTGTGACATTAAGACACATCTACTCATAGATAATGACTTCATTTATTCAATAGTGAAAATTTTGTTCACTAGTGTGATAAAGTGAAGCATTTCGTAACTCAAATCAATTTTAAAAATAACCTTTCGATGCGGGAGGTTAAAAAACAAGCTTTTGTAACATATTTGATGAATTTAATCATATTTATATTGTTTATAGGGGAAGTATGTACAAAATGGCATGGTGTTTTGTTTTTGGATTATAATTCTTTATGGGTAGCACATAACAACGCCATATTATACAGTAATCATGTTTGGTTATCTATTTATTAAAATTTATATCCAATTGTTGCAAGAAATGAACAGAAACAAAATTAAACAGCATTAAACACNAAGTATGTACAAAATGGCATGGAGTTTTGTTTTTGGATTATAATTCTTTATGGGTAGCACATAACAACGCCATATTATACAGTAATCATGTTTGGTTATCTATTTATTAAAATTTATATCCAATTGTTGCAAGAAATGAACAGAAACAAAATTAAACAGCATTAAACACAAGTCGGCGGAAATCGGTGGACAAAATGGCATACCTCTAAATTCGATGTAATTATTGGCATAATTTCGCAAACAAAACCCTGTGTTCGTCTAGGAACATATGTTCAAGAACTGTAAACCCTATGCTAACAATTTATCATCCTCTTCCGGGTCTAGATCTCGAAAAAAAAGTCTTTGGAACATATCATAAATGTCAACATTTCTCTTCATTATAATAAGAAGAAATAGGAAAATTTCTACTTCGATATTGTCTTGCCTCCATGTCTGACCATGAGGTAAGTTTTTATAATTTCTATTTCCCCTAACCATCTAAACAACAACAACAATTGACCAATTAAGCAACTAAGCTAATTTAAAACTCGATTAATTTATTTTGGTTTCAGTTTTTTTTCCAAATTTTTCTTAAATTAGAATTTATGGAAGCCAAGAATGATAAGTAATAAAAGTAGAAGTGAGAAATAAATCAATAGTTACCATCTTATGTCAATTCCGGTTCTAAGTTTTGTGCGTAAACTACTTTTTCACGCATTGGTAGTATAAATTACATTTAAAAAAATTGAGAATTACCTACAACGACTTGTTTTTCTTATAAATAAATTTGAGATGAAAAATAAATCAGTAAACAAAAGAGATTAATCGTGCTCAGTCGACTGTCTTTTAACATTAATGTGATGTTTTATAATATTTTATTAATGAATACTTTAACGTAACGGAACATAATGGCCTGTAAAATGTAAGCGTAAATGATTTTTATGTACATTTTGTATATTCAATAAGTGATAATTACTTCCTAATCTCTTGTCAAACTGTACAAAACTTTCCCTAATGTTAATTGGTGTTACAAGGCGTTAAGTATCAGACACCCTCATTAGATAAGATTACATATTTTAAAGCACTAATTGAAAATAAATCATATTCGATGGGAAAGATCGTGTATTTGTGAATTTGCAAATAAAAGACAAAAGTAATTATAAAAAACCAAATGCAATTTATCGAGTATTTGACAAATGTAATCGATGTAATTCATTACATGTCTGCATATTTACAAATGTCACCATTAAATGAAAGTCCAATAAAAATCGATTTGCATTTTAATAGAGTTGGTAGAGTTATAAACTGACATTTATAGGGCATAGAAATTAAAATACTGGCTCTGGTCCAGAACAAAAAGACTTATTTATAATTTATGTAACATTTCTACAGACACCATTAATATAAATTCACTTTCAAATTTGGCTTTCAATGTACTGATTATTATTTGCAATATATTTCAATATAATGATTTAACTAGACTTGTGTGGCATAGTTTAAGTGTTTAAAAGTAAATTGAATTCTGAATGTCTTAAATGCACTTTCGTTGATTGTTTTGTTAAGTAACAAGTATTTCGATAAGCAATAAATCTATAATCGTAATAATTGGATTTGAAAGTGATTTTGGTCGCCAATTTTGTGCAAAAATTGCCAGATTCTTGTGGAATATTAATTTAAATTAAATTGAGGAAATGATCCATCAGTAAAGTAGTCCATAATTAATAGCAGTTGTGGAACAAATTATTCAAGAAAAAGTCTCGATAACGGAACTTTAATCCAATAATTGCATTGTTAAAACTCAATTAATTAGCCCATCCAATTAAAAGTGTCGAAATGGGGAGCCTTTTGCAATTGGAATGCCATAATTTGTGTGTATTTAAAAATGGAAACTGTTTCAATTTTTGCAGTTTATTCTGTTGCACAACCCGAGACAAAATGGGCAAAGTAATGGCCTCAGACAGGCATTCGGATCACTTGAATTGTATCACCCCAGCCAATTTATACTATATTCACAAATTTCACCTTTAACTTTTAGCAAAAAGGCGTGCAATTCTTTCATTCTCTGCTCCAAAGAAAAATTCCAATAATTTTCTAATTATTCTATTATATATCTTTTAGGGAACACCTTTTTGCAAATTGTGGCCAAACTGAACTCAATTGAAAGGCAACACACATAAAAACTCTCAATTATGATTTTGAACTGAAATTGAAAACCGTTTTTCGCTGTTCACAAAAATCAAACCGATTCGCGAAATGCAATAATGTAATTATTATCAGCAACGCGGTAATGCATGCAAAATTGCATTTGCCCATAAATGTGCGATCATTTTTTGATGGGGAAAAAAATCTCTTCCGAAAAGGTGCGTTTTCGCGCTTTTATTTCAATTCCTCCCACGCGATTTCCAAGTGATAGGTTAATGAATTGGCCACGCGAATTTGGCCGACTACCTGCCTCCCTCAACACTGCCCGTATACACTCGTTCATCGAATGACCACAATGACATAATCCTGAACCCCACTCACTTTTAATAACACTTTCCTGTGCTAATGTTCTTTTAAGGGGCCCGTCTCTGCTCAACTTCTGAATGAATCTTTAGAGGCAATGGTGCACAATTGGACATAATAAATGAAATATCTTTTTTAAAAAGTCAAACCAAATTAAATACGAGTTATACTTTATAAGAACAAAGTACCATCTGTAGTATCTTGTGTTTAAATTATTTTCACTGTTTCTAAATTAAATCGGCGGCCATGGTATTAAAAATAATTTTATTATTTCAATATTCCGAAATAATAAAAAATTTCAATCAAAATTTTTATTTCTGACAGTTGTATAAATGGAATCTATCTTGCTATCTTTTGAATTTAGTAGTTTATAAATAAACCTTAAAAAGACAATAAATTAATGGCTTTATAACTGATTTAGAGTGCAATTGGTTAAAAGAATCACTTTTGCCAAACCGCCTAGAACGATAAAACGAAGAAATTTTTGTAATATTTTTACACGAAACAAACACAGATTCAAAGCATTGTCCGGATTTTAGGTGACGTCATCAGCCAGAAGAAAAATACATGTATCAATCTGGTTGGTGTTTTTTTATTGTTGAAATGAAGACTAGACAGATGCATATTGTTGTCTAGATTCTATCTTGAACAGAATTTAACCCTATTTTCTTAAAATTTCAATACTTTTTGACTGAATTGGGTGTGAGAATTTTTGTGATTTTTCTCGAATTTCGTCACACAATAAATGATATTCAACTTATTAAAGCCAAAAATTATTGTCTGAAGTAGTTATTACACCTATTTAATTACTTTAAAAGTCTTTTGTTACAATATATTAATTTTCTTGCATACAAAATCAAAACAATGAATGGTATCCAGCTGATGACGTTTCGCTACTAATACCACCACAGATCCATACAACCTTATTGTTAATTAGCGTTGCACAGATCAATAATTTTAAAATCAAATTTTGGTAAAAATGATATTTTAAGAAGATTCACAAAAATGTTGATATCTGCCCATTATTTTTAAGACAAAATTCAATTCACTTTGAAGAGCCATTTGCGGAATGTCACTTGTTAGTTCTTTAATGCACTTGTACTATAAAAACAACTTTGACCGAAGAATTATTAGTACCGTAATATTGATTTTAAATAACTAAAATGCATAAAAATTATTATTATACATTATTTGTTTTATATAACATTATAAACGATTTTTTATTCGACGAGTATCAATAACTTGAAAAGATTCCCATAGTGCACCATTTTTCCCGTTAGCCGAAATCATTTGTGTCAAAATGAGTTTTATCGTCGGGCCAATATCACTAATTAACCACTTTCTTGCTGCCAATTTGTCTCTACTCGATCTGTTCCACATTTTTCTCTCTCGGGCATTTTCTTTCTGCACAGCACAGACCCAAAAATTGGGCACTTTACATAAATTTAATTCAAGTGTGCAGACAGCCGTACTTTCGTAACATCTTGGGTCAGTATCTAGATAAAATCAAATTAAAAATCGTTGTCGTCGTCGACGGGGATTGACTCAACTTCGATTTTGTGGCCGAAAAAGATCGAAATGCGAAATCACTACAATGGAATCTATTCAGGAAAACATCAAATTAAATTGCCGATCTCATCAGTGATCTTCGCTTTGACGCGTCTCGACAGATCTGGACCAAATTGACGGGACCCCGTTACATACTTTCCATTTTATGACTTAATGAGACATAGTTAGTTTTTTGTGCAAATCTTTTGCAGTTGACACCAAATTTAGAAACAATACTGATTAAATTAGAATAAATTATACTGGAGTTTCTTTTTTAACATTCTTCAAATGTTTCTTTAAATATTTATTATACTTTTTAGTGACACTATTTTAAATATTTTAGTCGATCAGTTGCTTTTACTTTAATTTTTTACAGAATTTCTTATCCATTCTTTATCCATTATAAAATATTGGCAATTATGACATAAATATTAACATAACTCATACGTTCCTCTTGACTCACTTAAGTAATAAGTTAAACGAATAGTTCCGAATGGTTCCGTTTTTTCTATATTTTTAGTCAGAAATTATTGAGTGATACAAGTGTCTCATTATGTATTTTTCCGAACAAAACTTTTTACAATTTGCTTATTTATTTGCAATTTAATCTTAAAAGCTTAGAATAATATAACAACACTGCTCTAAACATACTCAATTAAGGATAGAAGCTATTAAGGTAGTATAACCTAAGGTTTCAGTTTTTCTGATCATTTAAATCAGTTTCAGAATAAAGTACTAAGACCTAGAATTGTAATTTTTTGTGTGTCAATTCTTCACTTGATCTAAAAATGTATATTCTAATTATGTGTAAATTTAAGGGGCATTGGATACGAAATGTACAGATATTTCTATACTAGAGCATAGAATTAGTTATAATAATATTTTTCTTAAGTTTTATATCCAATTTTTTTTTTACAATTGCAAAATTTCCTTTGGATAAAATACTTGAGGTTCTCGTGTAAATTTCATAAAAATTATAGTTAGGCCCTATAAAAAGACAATACATTCCTTCTTTCATTTTTAAACTATTAATTGAAAATCGACATGTTCGTCAACTGGCGGCAGTTTTTGAAAATAATCAATTACATATAAAAAATTGAATTTGACATTTTATGTGCTTATTGCAAATGGCGCTTCAAAGTTAATTGATTTCCGTGATTACAGGGTCCGGAAGAGGATGATAAAAAAGACAGTAATGAGATTTTCTAGTCCACCTTCTTTAAATTAAGCCACGAGCGAGGCGAGGGCCTTAAAGAAAGCCCGAGTGTTTAATAAT